>JAFFST010045644.1:14590-26646 GCA_022414735.1 Noturus placidus | reverse complement strand
ATTGATGTTCCGAAACACTTAAGTGTGACAAACATGCAAAGGAACAGGAAATGAGGAAGGGGGCAAACACTTTTTCACACCACTGTAAATAACCACCACTGATGAATGGTGGCTATTGGTTAATACCACTACCATGTTGTGATTCTACAACTCCTGTTAATGCTATGATAAATATAGAACAACTTTTTGGTCAAATTTATAGTGGAAATATGTGCCACATATAAACTATTGCAACTAAAAATAAACAAACAAAATCCTTAAAACCCTGCTGAAAAAACAACAGTATAAACCGTGACAGAAATTCTAATGGTTTCCAATACAAATACCATCACAAACCATCAGCTAACCATTAAAACCATTACCATTGGTCCTTCATGGTATCCACTAGACATAACATGTCACCAACAGAAGGCAACAAATTACTAGTAGAGATCCACAGGGACAATTACAGTTTCCCTTAAAACCAATACAATTCCCATTAAATCCATTACAAATTCTATGAGGGTTTCTTTTTATTTTTTTTAGCAGGGAAATGCATGCTCTGATTTTGTTGGCTTGCTAGAGCAGCGGTTCTCAAAGTCCACTAGTCTGTGAAGCAAAGCATGGGGGTCTGCAATTATTAATGTAATATCAATAATGTAAATCAATTTACAATTGCAAAATGTAATATATTTGTTTTTAACTTTTAACTTCTAGTAACTTCTAGGGTGGCTGTGGCTCAGTCGGTAGAACAGGTTGTCCACTAATCCACTAATCGTAGGGTTGGGGGTTCGAATCCCGGCCCGGGTGATCCCATGCCGAAGTGTCCTTGGGCAAGACACTGAACCCTAAGTTGCCCCCGATGGCAAGCTAGCACCTTGCATGCAGCTCTGCTACCATTGGTGTGTGAATGTGCTCTCATTTGTAAGTCGCTTTGGATAAAAGCGTCTGCTAAATGAATAAATGTAAATGTAGTAAAAATTACAGTTCACTTGAACTGAATGAGTTTAATCCCAACCTCAATAACTCAAAGACAATTAGCCGATAAATAGGGTCTGCTTGGATCTACTGTGTTCTGTCAGTGGAAAGTTCTGGAACAGAAACGAATAATGAGCCTAATATTTCACTAGTTGGTTTATGTCCATAAAATAAATTTGTACTGAGGAGGTACGTTGTAGGGGTACAGATTTGTTCAATCTGGTTACCAGTGAATTTCATTGTAACTATTCTGGTTAAGGCCCTGTGTAACGTCTGCCTCTCTGTGTGTGTGTGTGTGTGTGTGTGCAAGGGTTGAAAATCAAACCAGGTCACATCTCAATGGACACCAAACTACTCGATATACCTTTTATCCGGAATTTTACATTAAAGCCATTTTAATGTCAACTGTTCAAATATTTTGGGGAAAAGTTTTATCCTTTTATTTTGAATTTACTAAATATGTAAATATATATTGAGCTATTGTATAAAGAACAACTCTTTTGGCACAGAAATGTAACCTTTCTCCCAGAATACATTCTAATAATCAAATCTCTTCAGTTATCTCTGCCTTCCCTCTTGTGCTCTTATGGTGAATCATTATGCAGCAGAGAAAGGGCCGAACCTCGGCCTGCTTAAAATGCCATTGCATCTTCGAGGACTTGCTTTTTTTCTCCCTCTGATATTTAGCTGTCTTGACCTAATGGATTTCTTTTATAAAGGTTAAACTGGTACACTGTTTAGATGAGTGTGGCAACAATCTGCGTTTGGCAAAGAAAATCTTTTTTTCAAAATTTTTCAACATACAAGTGAAGTGGGAATCATGAGAGCAGGGCCGTGAAGGGTTCTCTCTCTGTGTGTGTGATAAGGTCACACTGTGTGTTTGGTTGTATGTGCAATGCTGTTGATATTTCAGGGCTTGTAAATGTAAATCATCAAAATTTCTTTGCTGCTTGGCACAACGCTTTTTTCACACTTTTTGTGACTGTATCTTTTTCACTTGGTTTGGTTTCATTTGGTTTTAAGCACACCGATTTCTGACATCTCAAGTCATCTTTAAGTGCACAGTCTTTTGTTCATTGGGATAAAATATTCGTTAAAACATATTTAAGCTATATAACATTTACATTTACATTTATTCATTTAGCAGACGCTTTTATCCAAAGCGACTTACAAATGAGAGCACACTCACACACCAATGGTAGCAGAGCTGCGTGCAAGGTGCTAGCTTGCCATCGGGGGCAACTTAGGGTTCAGTGTCTTGCCCAAGGACACTTCGGCATGGGATCCCCCGGGCCGGGATTCGACCCACCAACCCTACGATTAGTGGATTAGTGGACAACCCGCTCTACCGACTGAGCCACAGCCGCCCCATATAAAAGAAAAAAAAAATGTTCTGCGGGTTGAGGTGGTTTATACGTTTTGGTATTGATATATTGGTATATAATGCACACAGACATGTACATCATAGTTTATGTACATACTGTTGCAAATCAGGGAGGACCTGAAGGCTGGGTAGCTATAGCTTCTACAATTAATTAAAATATTATTAGAGTAGGAAAGCCAAATGTTAGAAATCAAATTATTTTACTGCATTGATACAAGCACACAGAGACCCGTGAACAAGTTTCTTAGCATATATAAGAGTTTGGGTATTCCTCATATGGACCAAACTAAAGAACAAGCAAGTTTATTTGCACCAAATGAAGGTAGGTGTGAAAAATCCCTGCTTACTTCCTGTTGCCAGCACTGGACCTATTACTATGGGATATCTCAGTCAGTCCTGTGCTCCTTGTGTTTATACAGTCACGTCAGGTCGAGACGGTTTTTATTGTCATTCCTCCATATAGCTTGCATACATTGGAATGAAATGTCATTTCTTCAGGACCATGGTGCAACACAGAACAGTATGCACGACTACATAAAGTGCAAATACACAAGAGTGTGAGGCGAGTGCAAGTCAGTAAATACACAGAACAGGACAATAAATACACAGAATATGGGTTGTAAACTATACACTATTGTGTAATGTAGCAGCACAAGTTTGGCAGCAATATTGGCCGTCAGCCTCTTCTCCCCTAAAGTTAAAGCCTGGTACATGGTATGGACGTTCATATTTACAGACTAAAACATGCCTGTACATTTGATTTGAAGAAAAAATCAAATAAATTTCATTTGAAAGTTTTCTTTTGAATGCTAATCAGGTGTTTTTGAGAGTGCACTCACTTTTCCTTTATTAATACGTCAACAAAAGATTAAAGGAAAAATATTTAACACAACATGAAATTGAATTCGGAATGTACTTTTATCACATCTGAGTGAAACAGCCGAATCGAGTCTCCATTTATCCATTGTTATTTGTCTCGGATTTATCCATTGTTATTTGTCTCGGATTTATCCATTGTTATTTGTCTCGGATTTATCCATTGTTATTTGATTGGATCATAAACTCTGGGGGTTTAAAAACAAGGTTGAGCCAGGTCAGTGTTGTTGCTTGCAGATAGTAGCTGATCGATAATATTCTCTTTTGGTAATATTAGCCTGCTTAGCGGCAGGCAAACGTCAATGCATGTTGGTTGAATATTATTGAATAATATAAAACGACAAGAATCCTATGTTTAAAAAAAGTGATACAGATGAATTGTGCACAATAGAAGCAGTGCCATGACCTACCATATTATAATAGGTGTTGATTTCAGTTGTCTTTAAAGCACTTATGTCTTATCGATTTTACCCAGGAAAAATTGTTGAATAGTGACAGATGAATAGGTTAGAAAATGTTTTTCATTTATGAAGTTATCACACAGCCTTCTGTCATGCTTTAGCTCTGGAGAGCTTTTTAGAAAGACTAATTAGACTATGCAGGAATTTACCGTTCAGTACTATTACTCTGGAAAGGAAAGGTGAAAATGGTAGAAAAGCAAGGAGATGATGGCGAAGGGAGCTTTATTGTCTGTGGACAACAGGACTCTGTTGTGACTCCTGAGCCAGTACTCAAAGTAGAGATAGATCAGTATCTCTCTTCATCTCACTCTGGCTGATGGACACTTCCTGTCTTTGCTCTGTGATCTCTCCGCTGGCTCTCATCTCTCCTGTACACATTTTTTTCTTTTTTTCTGTGAACTGTCCAACCAACAAACAATAGTTTGAGAATATAGATAAAAAAACATTGCAGTGTTTTTTTGATGCCTAATAAAACCCCTTTCCTGTGTTTTACCTCTTTAACCAATCTCACTGGCTTGTTCAGGACTCCATTCTAATATACACCAGGGATACATAGTGCACTCGATGGTGCTTGATGATCAGGTCAATAGAACTGAGAAAGCATTCTTAGGGGAAAAGGGGCAAAGTTCCTTTTTAAGATGTCAGGTTCACTGAGTGCAGCACTCTCACGCTGAATCTAAGGCTAGCAAGGCTGAAGGAGCTGCTGAGCTTCATCTTGGCACTACCTTTGTGAGACAAGCTTACACAGGCTAACTACTTACCTTTAAGCCTGAGGTCATCACAAACAAGTGGGACCAGTTCGACCTTTAAAATGGAGCAGGATATCAAACCTGGTCTCTGAAGCACTACTGCTCAAGCTATGATGTTTTCATTCAAGGGCAGGTATCAAATGTCTTTCACTTCCTCAATAACTGCTGTTTTGCATTGCTCTTAGATTACAGTTAGTGTTGTGGCATAACAGGCAATATTTCACACATTATAGAAGAGCTTACACAACTGTAAAATCAGCACCATGGATAAGTATGTATTAACTTGGGCTACCAGTCTTGACCATAGGTGTCTTCATTTCCTTTAAACACAACAAGCTCTACAAACTAATAGATAATCACAAAGCTTTATGCAGTTCTTTGATTACAACATATTAAGACACTGCATGTGAATAACCTTTTTTTATTATTATTATTATTATTATTATTATTATTATTGAAACATTTTTGGAGCATAAATGTACATTTATTTATGCAAATATAAATTAAATATGCCTAATTTTGCACACTTAGTACATCCTCAATTCTAAACAATTTGAGACAGTATGCAAAATGCCAAACAATTCAATTCAATTCACCCTGCACTGTGTTGAAAACACATTATTAACACATTATTTGATGTTTTACTTTGTGAATTAAATTTTTATTTTAAAAATATGCACTCATTTGAAATCTGATGACTTCAACACACTCCAAAAAAGTTGGGACAGTCGACTGTTTACTACTGTTAAACATCACCTTTTCTTTTAATAACATTTTAAAGCGTTTAGGCACTGATGACAGCAGCTATGCACTTAAGCATTATTCATTTCATCAACTGCACAACTGTAGGGCGGCTGTGGCTCAGTCGGTAGAGCGGGTTGTCCACTACTCCACTAATCATAGGGTTGGTGGTTCGAATCCCGGCCCGGGTGATCCCATGCTGAAGTGTCCTTGGGCAAGACACTGAACCCTAAGTTGCCCTCGATGGTAAGCTAGCACCTTGCATGCAGCGCTGCTACCATTGGTGTGTGAGTGTGCACTCATTAGTAAGTCGCTTTGGATAAAAGCGTCTGCTAAATGAATAAATGTAAATGTATGGGGTCTTTGTTGCTTTATTTTGCGCTTCAAAATGTGCCACACATTCTCAATCGGAGATAGTTTAGGACTGCAGGCAGGCCATGCTAGCACACTCACTCACTGCTTGCTTGTAATCTGGGCAGAATGTGGTTTGGCGTTGTCCCTGGAAAAGACGGTGTCTGTATGGCTACATATGTTGCACCAAAATGTGTACATATCTTTCTTCATTAATGGTGCCCTCACAGATGTGCAAGTTATCCATGCCCTGGGCACTGACACATCCCCATTTTATGACAGACACTGGCTCTTGGACCTGATGCTGATAGCAGCTTGGATGGTCCTTTTCCTCTTTGGCCCGAAGAACATGACGGCTGTTTTATACAAAATGTTGATTTGTCAGACCACAAAACATGATTCCACTGTGCTACTGTCCATCTTAGATGAGACCGAGCCCAGAGAAGTTGGCGGCGCTTCTGGACAGTATTGATGTACAATTTCTGCTTTGCATAGTAAAGCCTTAACCTGCATCTGTGAATGCAGTGGCAAATGCTGTTGACTGAGAAAGGTTTATTAAAGTATTCCCGAGCCCGTGTCAGGATCTCGACCCATCCTTGCTTTTATAGGACTAGGCCTTTTTTTGAAGGCACCTTATATACTATGATTAGATGATTTGCCTCGCCTGTTTCACATCACCTTCTTATTTCAACTTGTCACATCACAGTTAGTCCTATAGTCCTAAATTGGCCTGTCCCAAATTTTTTGGAACGTATTGCATGCATCAATTTCAAAATAAACGTTTGTCTTCAAAAAACTATGCAGTTGATTAGATAAAACATCAAATACCTTATCTTTATACATTTATTTTTGTTTAAATACAAGTCAAAGTACATTTACACATTACTCCTCTTAGTTTTTTTTTTAAGCATTTTCCATACTGTCCAAACTTGTTGTTTAAAACAAAAACAAACAAACAAACACAAACTCTAGTCTATTGATGTTGGCATTAAAATATTTATTTTACTATGTAGATGCTCTCAAGAGAAATGCAGAAGGTTTTCTACATAGCTTTATCAAGAACATACCACGGAGTATTATTATATGCACTAAAAATATATACAAATATGCAATTTGTTCAGTATCAAATCTAAACATGCAAATCCAACACTAATCAGCATTTTGGAAAATAGATCTGTCATATCATTCTAATTAGAGATAGGAATGAACAGGAATGGGATTTTTGGTTCTGAATGCGGAAAAAAAAATATTTAGAGAAAAATGTGTTTTAATATTATAATGCCGTTTGACGTATTTCTACTCTAGTAAGTGTGGTGGTTTACAATATTTATAAAGGAGCTTGACATGAGTCAAACACTGACATATACATTTGAGGGATACGTGTTCTGACATTGTGCCATAGGCAGAGCTTAATCAAATTTTTGTGTAGAGTTTTTAGGTTTTAATTTTTAATTACTTCTGTTATAGATGCAGTTCAAATTCCAAAAATCTGTAGTGTCTTTATAAAAGCCTACAAAGCCTCCATTAGCTCAAATTGGTGTTGACCTGTTTTGATGGGAATTTACACTGCCTTAGCTCGTAACAGAAATGTTGATTTAAATAACACATCTGCAGCCATCTATGACTACAATCACATCTCATCCTTTGATTCAACACTGCATCACTGTCAAACCTGGCCTGTCCTTTTTACAGTGTCCCATTAGTGTCCTCCTGCAGCCTTGGGGTAACAATAGATAACTATCTACAGAGTACAGCAGTGATCATGTGACTTTTTGAGAATAGATTTGCAACTAGTACTCCTGTGTAGGGCTGCACAATCAATCACATATCTATCATAAAATGATGTGTTTCCACAATGAATCCATTGTGAAGGATTCCAATAACAGAAAGGCTTAAAAACTTGGATGACACTAAAATTGCTTCATCCATGAATAACAGCAGTCTCTCAAGCTGTAGACTTGTGTGGGTGTGTGCGGCAGTGACATCACTAGAATAGAACTGCGGAGTGGAAGCGTAGAATATGAACAGCCAGAAACACTGCTATTATTAGCTATTAGGGTGAAAAAATGTACTGTTAGGCCATGCACCCCCCCCCCCCCAAAAAAAAAAAAAAAAACCAAAACAAACAATAACAATTAGGAGCTACAATTGAAGGAATTAGGCCAAAATGATAATCGCTATTATTTTAATCATTTATTGAGATCTCGATTACTTATCACGATTATTGATGGATTTTAGGGACAACATATTTTTATTGTACTTTCACATTTAAATAAACAGACCACTGCTTTCACCTCCATGTTGTGCTTCATTCCTGCTAATGTAACAAATTAGACTGACCCTTAAGGTGCATCATCTCATAGTTGCAAAATATAAACAAAATTGTACCCAAAAGGATAAGATAAGTAAAAATGCCATCAACCAAATGAAAATATGCAATCAAATATAACAATATGCAACTAAATGAAAACAATTCAGGTGAATGCAGAAAAGGCAATAACAGTGTTTACAGGAGGAGAGACGCAGACAATTTCTTTTAGGAGATTATAAAGATTTAGGAGCAACAGTTGAAGTTTAGTGTTTTTTTTAAGAGATGATCATGTTAATGTGCCACAATATAACACAAGTTGGAAAGAGAAAACTTGAGCTAGACAATTATGACAGAATTAGGAACATAGTGCAGAATCAATAAAAGACGGCGGTTTGTGAGATCGGGAAGTTGAGAGAAGCAGATGACGTTCAGTCTTAGTCTTGTAATCCTAATGGCTTCTCTGCAGTATTTAAACACTTGTTCGGTTGACTGAGGAGATGTAAAGCAGTGTGAAAGTAACTGTTGCACGGTGTAAATGCATTCTGGACTTCCTGTAGTTTTTATTCCGATTGTATTATGCAACTCCGAACAGGTCACTCGCACCGGTGCGAATAAATATTCATTCGCAGTCGCACAAAATACTTTTCAGTCACAAATGCGAGTGAAATGGTCACACAGTAGAGTCCTGAGTTTATCCACAAAGTTTTTTCCTGTTCGGCGTGATGAGGTTTAATGTCCGACAACCTCTGAAGTTCCATTTAGCATCGTGCCTGCTAGTGTCATGATTTCCCCTCGTGCAAGCGCTGGAGCTTGCAGAGAAACTGGCAACTCAAGCGCTAACCTGCTAATTCCGGGTTTTGGCACTACAAAATGCAGTCCTCCCTGCACCGCTCTATGGCGATTGGCTGTACGTGTAGGAAGTGCTTGATTTGAGTGGAGAAAACGAGCGGAACACGAACTTTAAATGTCAATATCGCACTCGATCCTGCTCATTTAATCGTGGGCAGTCAAAATCGTAATCGCGATTGATCTTCGATTAATTGTGCAGCCCTAGAAGGAATGTAAGAATTGGTACTGATTTGGTACGTTTTGTGTAAGATGTAATACACAATAACACTGTATTTACTTTTACCACATACCATTATATCCACATAACAGTAAATCTGTAAAAAAAGAACATTATTATTCGACCTGAATCTCAAATAGTGTGCAATATCATGTATATTATAATGATTAATAAAGCAAAATAGGCCTATCAAAGAGACAGCAGAAACCTTAGGAGTGGTGAAATCAACAATTTGGTACATCCTTAAAAAGAAGGAATGCACTGGTGAGCTCAGCAACACCAAAAGGCCTGGAAGATCACAGAAGACAACTAAAGTGGATGATTCTTTCCTAGGTGAAGAAAAACTCCTTGGCAACATCTAGCTAAGTCAATAACACTCTGGAGGAGGTAGGCGTATCATTGCCAAAGCAAGAGATGCCTTCATGAATGTAATTAAAGATACTTTACCTCAAAATGCAAACCACTGGTAACATTCAAGAACAGAAATTCCAGATTAGAATTTGCTAAAGAAAAAGAAAAAACAACAACAACAAAATAGCTTGATCACTTCTGATGCAAGATTAACTTGTACCAAAATGATGGGAAGAGAAGAGTATGGAGAAAGAAAGGAAGGGCTCATATTCCAAAGCATACCACATCATCTGTCAACCATGGTGGAGGAAGTGCTATGGAATGGGCATGTATGGCTGCCATTAGAACTGGGGCACTGATGTTTATTGATGGTGGGACTGCTGATAGAAGTAGCCTGATGAATTCTGAAGTGCATAGAGCTATACTTTCTGCTCAGATTCAGTCAAATGCTGCAAAACTAGGATGAAAAAAGATAGGATGGCACTTCACAGTACAGATGAATATGCTCCAAAACATAGGGCTTCTTAAGGCAAGGAAATGAAATGTACTTAAAAACAATGCACACCCTGTTAATATTGCAGATTTTTATGAAGACAAAATGAAAACCAAGATACATCACACATCTATTTTGACCTTTAATGTAATATAGCAACGAGCAAAATTAAAGTAACAAATCTTACAATAACAATGTGTGCACACATTTTGTAATGAGGCATGTGACTGTACTCATAATTAAACACAATTAAGTTGTAAGCAAAGGGCTGAGATTCATTCGCATTCTCTTGCTTCCTATGCTAATGAAATGTCTGATAAGCAAACCACACAGGTATTGCTGAATTCAATGCAGCATGTCTGGTTCTGAAAATGTTTACCTAAACCGGGGCTCATGGATCAATAGCCTTAAGGTTAGCTACAAAAGAATTATCTTTTGCCCAGGTAGTGGTAGTCAGGTGTCATGTTGACACAATTTCGATCTCTAGAAATTTAGAGTGCAGATTTAATACCACATGCGTGACTGGAGTTACAAGCATGGAGTAAATATTAAAACATGCACCTTCCCACAACGTGTCTGGAGCCCTGTTGTGCTCACGCAGCTATGGAAGTTGATTAGTTAAATGAGTAAGAGTGCAGTGAGTAGGATTTATTATTGTTTTAAAATATGTGTTGTTTGCATGTTGCCACACTCTGCTAGACATTGCCTGCTATTCTTCAATGGGTCAATAACAGCAGTTCTAGACCTAAAGCAGCCGAACCGCTGGTCTATCAAAAGGCACCGTCAGACTAAGATCAGGGATCAGTGAGGAGAAGAATAATGAATACTGCCTCTGTGTGAAATAAGCAATAAGAACTTCAAAGTGGGACTTGCATTAGATGCATTTGGCTAATTGAGCATTTTCTGTGCATACTTCAAACACTCCAGTCTTGGCCAATTCACTTGTTACGTTTCGGAGCATCAGAATCAAATAAAAGCATAAGTCAGGAACATTTAGTGCACAGATAGAATAAACACAATTATGCAGATGTGATTATGGAGGGTGTTTTATTTTTTTTTCTGTTTGTACTATGATCCCAAGAGTTGGGTAACTGTAAATTACTGTAAATCACTGTAAATTATTATTATTATTAATTTTTTTTTTTTTTTTTTACAGCTGAGCTACAGTGGCTCATCTCCCCCCAAAAAAAAGTCATTCCATGACTGGTCCTGAGTAGCGTACAATGCTTTCAAGTGCTTCTCCAGTATGTTTAATAAATGTAATGCTCATATCCTCATAGTCTGAACTGATTGTATATTTATTTGACTTTAGCAATTATATTAGTCACTCTTGACATTTAAAAAAATAAAATAAAATGTTTACACCCTGGATTGAATACTATTCCATCACAGGTCATCACATACAACCTTTTCAACAAATAAAAAACTGAAAAATTGGGCGTGCAAAATTATTCAGCCCCCTTTACTTTCAGCTCTCTCCGGAAGTTCAGTGAGGATCTCTGAATGATCCAATGTTGACCTAAATGTCTAATGTTCATAAATAGAATCCACCTGTGTGTAATCAAGTCTCAGTATAAATGCACCTGCTCTGTGATAGTCTCAGAGGTCCGTTTAAAGCACAGAGAGCATCATGAAGAACAAGGAACACACCAGGCAGGTCCGAGATACTGTTGTGGAGAAGTTTAAAGCCGGATTTGGATACAGAAAGATTACCCAAGCTTTAAACATCCCAAGGAGCACTGTGCAAGCGATAATATTGAAATGAAGGGAGTATCAGACCACTGCAAATCTACCAAGTCCCGGCCGTCCCTCTAAACTTTCAGCTCATACAAGGCGAAGACTGATCAGAGATGCAGCCAAGAGGCCCATGATCACTCTGGATGACCTGCAGAGATCTACAGTTGAGGTGGGAGACTCTGTCCATAGGACAACAATCAGTCGTATACTGCACAAATCTGGCCTTTATGGAAGAGTGCAAAGAAAGCCATTTCTCAAAGATATCCATAAAATGTGTCGTTTAAAGTTTGCCACAGGCCACCTGGGAGACACACCAAACATGTGGAAGAAGGTGCTCAAACTTTTTGGCAACAATGCAAAACGTTATGTTTGGCGTAAAAGCAACACAGCTCATCACCCTGAACACACAATCCCCACTGTCAAACATGGTGGTGGCAGCATCATGGTTTGGGCCTGCTTTTCTTCAGCAGGGACAGGGAAGATGGTTAAAATTGATGGGAAGATGGATGGAGCCAAATACAGGACCATTCTGGAAGAAAACCTGATGGAGTCTGCAAAAGACCTGAGACTGGGACGGAG
>JAFFST010045644.1:2516-14570 GCA_022414735.1 Noturus placidus | reverse complement strand
AAATTTCGTTCCACTTCATGATTGTGTCCCACCTGTTGTTGATTCTTCACAAAAAATTACAGTTTTATATCTTTATGTTTGAGGCCTGAAATGTGGCAAAAGGTTGAACAGTTCAAGGGGGCCGAATACTTTCGCAAGGCACTGTATATATGTGTGTGTATATATATATATATATATATATATATATATATATATATATATATGCAATTACCTTGATACAGGTTACTGTTTTTGTACCATTGCACATTTAACAGTTAAACACTCAATTCAAACAACTGTGGTTGCATCTACCATTAACACTGTTTTCCTTCATAACGCCTTGTATTGGTGTTTGCTAAATTTGAACTACACTACTAGATGGACTTTGTGTAAAGCTTTATTAAACCTGCTTTGCAACCATATCCAAAATAATTTGCAGTTCAAAATTGTGCAGCAATAACTGTTGTCAAAGAAATATCTGTCCCATTTTCCGCTGTAATGTTCTGAAGAAAGTGCTGCATGCTATGCAGTGTATTCTGTAGAAATGTGGCTGCTGGTCCTTGCCAGAATGGCGTGTTAAATTGCCTTGGCCTTTAGTATTGTCATACAAATTTGCTCAAGAATATTTGAGTGTTGTTTTTGGATTTTTCTCTACCACCCAAGAGGCAAGGAAAGTGGTGTAGAGAAAATTGTATTTTGTGGAAAATGTCAGCAGGCATGCAGTGCAGTGGATAAATGCAGTGAGTTATGTTATGTAGAAGTTACCGTTTTCCCCCTATTTAGTAGCAGCAACACGTCTGTAGAAACTCAATCTATTAGGTACCTTTTGCCCACCAAGCTGAGCTGTTCTTATAATGCCTGTATCTACTTAAACAGAACACATGTCTGAATGAAGAATCCTATGTCTGAATTCATGAATTATGTATGTTCTGTGGAGTTATATCTGTGTGTGAGTATATCTATTTTTTCTTTTTTGTTTTATTTATTTATTTTTAAATGGGTTGAGGCACTGTGTCCTGACATTGGTTCAGTTGAATTATTTAGAGGCCTGCATGATGATGATAGCAACGCTTTTTGCTCAATATTGAAATCATGATTATTATTTATTATTATTATTCAACCAACAAGTTAATTGCATTGTGCTGTTTATTATTTTATCATTTAGTAAATAAACACGCAATGTACATTTAAAATCCATCGTTCTTTTCTTGTACCAAAATAAGACTGCCGATTAATAGCACTAATTATGATAAATGATAAATATTAATGCTCAAATAAAATAAAAATAAAAAAGCATACAAACATATTCAAAATAAGCACACAATCACAGACATATGAATGAGAATTTGTGATTTAATGCCCACAAGTCAATATACACTGTTTATAAAAAATAGGTTATCTAAACTGGGCTCACACATTGTTATGAATTAAAATATAATTAATAATGCAGCTCAGTCTGGTATTTTACAGAAAATAGACAACGTGTATTTATCCATTTTATAACTACATATGTTTACAGTTAGTATTACTGTAGTTATGATTTATGATGAACAACTGAATAGTCAACCAGACCTTTTAAAACATTTATTATAAGACGAACATTGGAACTAAGTGGAAATCTAAGGGGAATAAGTGGAATCCTCTTGCTTTTAATGATGGCTCAGATGTTTTTCCACAGACTTTTGACATAGAAATAAAATTTCTTGCAGAGGCCAGTCACTTCTCAAAGAAAGATGAACACTTAATTTTCCACCATGCCAAGAGGTTAAAGTTAATTAGCAAAAAAACAGACTGAGTCACCATATTTTACTCCAGAGAATTAAATGTCTGGATCCCTGCCACAATATTGGAGTGATTTAAGGATTAATTTTTTTCTTATCATAAATAATGGGACTTTAACATTATTTGACCCCAAAATATAGGCAATACTTTGAAATAGGACACCTACCAATGCCATTTTTATTTTCATTTACTTGGAATATTTCCATAAAGATTGGGCTCAAAAATCCAGCACTCCAACTGTTCACTAATGGAACAACGAGCTTTCATATTCAATCCACAGTAAAAATGGCCACTATCACAGTGTCTAAAATTGTTCCATCACTCACTCATTCATTATTTACTATTTTGACTGTTCTATATAGAGCACTACATAAGGACGCAGTTAAAAAAAGCAACAGGCTGAATTTAGACAATATAGTGCAACCAGAAATCCATCATCAACAAATTATCACCTGCCATGACCTAATCAATATGAATCTTAGGAATTATGTAATAAACTGAAAGCATACAAATACTAAAGTATTAAAATAAATGTTCCTTATTTAATACACCACTAACAAGTATTTGTTGGCTTTAGAGGCCATGAACTTAATGAACATTTTTAAAATTGACATTAATATTCAAAATTGACCAGTCTGACACTGGTTGTAATTATTCTTAAGGTCTTGTCAGTACTGTTATTTCATTAGACATTAATAAATGACAGATTCAACCCCATTAATTGCAAAGCTTTGGGGATAGCCATGTCAGTCATAAAGCAGCTTGTGTGAATGACAGCAAGAATGTTCCTTGAGCTCTAATAAGATGCATTGTTAGAATCTTTATTAAGAAAGCTATACATAGGGCCCTATATATATATATATATATATATATAAAAAAATTCTCTCAAATGTAGTGTTTTTCTCAAATTTCCCATATTTAGTTTTGCCATATTTGATTTTTTGAAAATCTGTAATTTTGGATTTTACCCATTTTTACTGTAAGAAATCATGAACTCAAAATGTCTATACATGATATGATAACTGGGTGAGCTGAGCCAATGTATATGGTGTTAACTCTCATTTAACTAGCTAACCCATGAGAATATATTGACATGCAGGGGATGGATAATGTGCACAAAGACACTTGAAGCACTTTTCTGTCTGGAATAAAAAAAAGCATTGTTTCCATAGCACATAAGGCCACATTGGCTGCATCTGAAATCACGTACTGTGACAGTACATACTGCATTCGATGCAGGCCATGTAACAGTACGTGCTAAACAGTATGTGTATGCGTGTGTAGTATGAATACAATCCCAGACATACTACAATCTTCCATTTTAGCATTGTCATGTGACCTTCGATGTCATCATTAACACTAAAGTATTATAGGGTCCTCCAGGTTAAAGCAACTGCACTAATGGCAAAATACACATCAGGAAATTTAACTGAATTAGTAATTTAATGTGGGCAGTGTTAACAGGTTAAAAGGTGGGCAGGTAAATTCGTTACCATTAGTTGGCTGAATAAGGCATGATGGAGATCACTGTGACAGCTGTTTTCTTGTTTAAACCTTAAACAAGTTAACAAATTATTTGGGTATTGTTAAATAAGTCCTGTTTAATCAAGAGCCTTCCGCTTTTTTTGTCAGGTTGCATTATGGGAATTTTTTACTCACCTACTGTCTATCGGTTGTACACTGCAAAATCTCGCCGGCAGCAGTATGCCATCCAGGTATTTCTCACCTAATGAGAATTTGGACATACATTTGCTCTGGCATACTGCTTTTCGCCTACTGTGTAGTAAGGTAGTACACAATATCAAATGCAGCTAATGTCTCCAAATTCTCTGTATAACTGTATTTATATTATTACAGATGAAGCAATCCACTGCATTTGTTTTTTTTTTTTTTTGCACAGGCAGAATCAGGGTTTGTATGATTCATTATATCAAACCTGGACTGACATAGATGTGTTTTTCCTAATGCCTAATTACCAAAGGTTTCCAAGGCAAGCTGAATATAGAAGCTGCAAACATTGGTTCTCAAGTGCTAATCCTGGGGACCCACTGCTCTGCAATGGGATTGATTTTCCTTCAAAAGTATTGCAGTCACAGATAAAAAAATAATAAGCATAAATCAAACATTTAAAAATGTAAAAATATACAAAACCATACAATTGTACAAAACTGAAAAATAAATGCAATGTTATCAGAATAGCAAACAACGTGGTCATGGTTAAAAAAATGATAAGCGCTCTCTGACATTTTCTGCACATTTTCTGCTCACTTTTTAAAAAAATATTTTCCAAATGTTTCAGTTCGAATTACATGTAAATCAGGGCTGACTTTAGTGTCACGTTGACCTATATTCCAGCAGCCAACGTGGCATTTATGTATGTCTATGAACACAACAGCTATGAGTCACAGTGAAGTGACTTCAACTTCTCTCTTCAATTGATTGGCTAGAGGAGGGGCTGTAGTGGACCAAGGGTGATGCTAAAGCCCACCCAGTAGGTCCAATTTTTCTTGTTCCAGTGTGAGGAACAGAGGAGGGCAGAAAGCCTGCAACACTTCTGGCTGGACAGCAGACGTAGGCACTTAAGGAATATAATCTGGCATAGGATATAGGAACGCCTTGGCTAATCCAGGGGCAAGTCAAGGCAGGAAGGGGCAATAGAGAGAGCTTGTTGATCTCCTACTCACTTGAGAGATGTCAGGGCCAGCAGAAGAGCTACCTTTAGATTCAGAAGCTTCTCAGAGGCTGACTCTAAGGCTTCAATTGGGGCACCCGACAGACCTTCCAGGACCACAGGAACGGCCTCAGCCGCCTGACATCACACATAAACCTCGAAGATAGAAGATGTTGCCCCACAGATGCTCCGTCAATAGGGGCGTGGCTTGCCGAAATGGTGGCCACATAGACCATGATTGTAGAAGGAGCCAACACTGCATAGAAACATCCTTGTAAGAACTACAGGACTGTAGCTATTGCATAGTTCACTGGGTCTTGCTGACGTACCTCACACCACGAGACAACAAGTCGCCACTTGAGCGTATACAGTTCCCTCTTGGATGGTGCTCTAATGTTCAACATGGTCTCTACAACCTCTGTTGTGAGACCAGTATCTATGAGCTGCTGTCCCTCAGGGGCCAAACCCAGTTACCATAGTTCTGGCTGAGGGTGATAAATCAGCCCTCCGGCCTGAGACAGTAGATCCCTTTGGGTGGGAATCTCCCAAGGAGTGCCGTCTAGTATGGATATTATCTGTGAGAACCATATTCGAGCTGGCCAATAAGGTGCTACGAGCAGAAGACATAGATGTTCTTGGCGAACCCTTGCTAGAGCATGTGGGAGCAGAAAGATTGGGGAAAAGTGTACAAATGTGACCTCGGTCACATGTGCACCATGCATCTAGCCCCAATGGTGTGGGAGGAGTGAGGGCGAACCACAGCAGGTGGTGTGTTGTCTACTCGGAGGCGAACACATCCACTTCTGCTTGGCTGAACCGCTGCCATATGGACTTCACCACTTAAGGATGGGGCCCCCAACCCCTAGGCCTCAGCTGCTGCCTCAACAGTATGTCTTCCCCCACATTCCAGTTGCCCAGAATGTACATTGCACTCACTGATAAGCACTTTCCCTTTCCCTGAGAAGAATTATTTGCTCCTGCCTGAACAGGGGGTGTGAACCTAATCCTCCCTGGTGGTTGATATATGAGACCTCCGCTGTGTTGTCTGTCACAACTAGCACATTGTGACCTCTTAATTGAGGAAGAAAGAATTCCAGTGCTAGAAATATGGCCCGAATAACTAGGTGATTTATATGCCACTACAGATGAAGACCACTCCAAAGACCGCAAGCTAGACAGCCATCTAAGACTATGCCCCAGCCTGTGAGGGCATTATCTGTCATTACCGTTTTGCCATAAAGAGATGCCCCTAGAGTGTGACCCAAGGTTAGAAACCGGGGACACCTCCAAATTTTCATAGCACGTAAGCATTGCCACGTGACACTGATTGCTCTCAGAGGTAAACACCTGACTTTTCAGCCACCATTGAAACGGTCTCATGTGCAACAGGCCTAACGGTATGACGTTGGCTGCTGCTGCCATAAGCCACACCAGTCTCTCATAGAAACGGGAGGGATGCCCAGATCCAGCTTTATTTTGCTGATCCCCAAGGTTGATAGGACGACCCTACGGATGTTGGGAATAGCAAAGTCCTTATCGTAGTAGAATCCCATATAACCCCTAGAAAATTGTCCTCTGCACTGGAGAATACTTTTCTTGAGGTTCGACCTGAACCCCAGGCTGTTCATGTGGGTGAGAACAACTTCTCCAGAATCGCCAGTTCCCTGGATCGTGCTAGAGTTAACCAGCTGTCCAGGTAGTTTAGTACATGTATTCCCTGGAGTTGCAATCGAGCCAGAATGGAAGGTGCAAGGGGATAAAGCTAGCTCTATGGGTAGAATTTATATTATTAATATTGGTAAGCATTACCTCCAAACGTGAATCTCAGGAAGTTCCTGTGACTGGGCGATATTTCTATGTGGAGATATGCATATTTTAGATAAATTGTCACAAAGTTTGAGTGTCAGCATCTTGAACCTGTATGTCCGAAGAGTACGGTTCAGATGACACGGATCTAAAATTGCCCGCATACTCCCATCTTTTTTTGCGTACCAGGAAATAACGACTGTAAAATCCTCCCTCCCTCAGGGAACGGGGTACATGTTCTATTACCTCTTTGTCCAAGAGGGATGCTACTTCCTGTGCTAACGTTGGGCTCTGCTCTGTGCTAAAAACTGTGGTGAGCATACCTCTGTACCGGGGGGGTCATGCTCTGAAATGCATTCGATAACCATTTTCTATGTCAGACAGAACCCATGGAGACACATTTGGCAGTGATTTCCACACTGCCAGAAGGTCTTTTGGTTACGTTAACTTTTCCAAATTCTATTTGAGGGAAAACATCAGATTTTCATTGCCATGTGACAGCTCACTGACCAGAGAACACTGAAAACTTGGGACAGCCTTGGCTAGGGGAGGCCCTACAGTAGCACTGGGGGCTGACTGCCCTAACAACCTCATGTCCCCTGATACGTTCCTCCGTTGCCCCTCAGGACTGCTCCTCCTTTGTCTGCTTAGCCTTTATGACCATTTATAGATTAGGCCTATTAGCAGGCTGCGATTGTGGCCGTCCGGTTCCCCTGGCTTTCCATAGGGGGAGGCAGACCGCCACACTCACCTTCTGTGCTAACCTCACACTAGTGCTTGCCCGGGCTACACTCATGCATAATCCAACATCATGGGGTTGTAAATATGGCTTATCGGGAAAAAAAGAGGAGTTTTCTGCTGTGTGATGGAGATTTATTTTGACTAGGGAGAAAAAAGCTTATCCAGCCTTATTAATCACTACAAGCAGCTATTTCTATTCTTGAGAGCTGCTCTCTGTTTTTGACACACCTTTCTGGCTCCTCGGAGTCAGAGAGGAAATAATTTTTTTTGGCTTTCCTTAGAGGAAGGAGAAGTCGTGACGTGTGCTCCAAAATCCAGCGTAGAGCCGGATGCGGAAGACAGAGCAAGAGATAGAGCAGCTCTTGTCTCCAGCTCCTATTCCAGATCCATTCGAGAGCCCCATGACCTGAGCCAGGCTCTGAATCCAACTCCCTTTTACCGTGAAGAGAGTGAGCCGCGAGCGGAGCTGCCTAATTGTAAGGCGTTCACAATGCACACAGTCTGACCTCTAGAAGGCTGCCCTTGGATGCTCCAACCCTAGACACTTCACACTGAAAATGTGTTCCCCCCACCCCCATGATGAAATTGGAGCAAGGCATGACACACTTCCTGAATTCTCTCTCACACATACTTTTCTCTCTCTGTCTCTCTATTTTTTTTAAAGGGAAAGAAATATAAGATTTTTCATTCTTTTTATTTTTTGCAAATATTGAGAAAAAATGAAGTGTCTATTTGTGAGCGTTACACAAATGACTGATATGCATTCTCACTGAAGATAATAAGGCTGATGGTGCGGTTCACAGATGCCATTTTTATATCACGCAATGCACTTAATCGCCACGTCAACTGATCATGGCAAACCTATAAATATGCATGATATTACACAAGCTTCAGATACTGGTCACACGTGAGGGCACTTTTCACAGCATAAAGCTCGAGCAACTTTCAGTTCCCTTTGAAAGGGAACAGAGTAATATAACAAAGGAAAACATGATTTTGTGTGTGTTTAAGAAAACTTTGAATTCATGTTTCATTTTCGTGCAAAATAATTGTAGATGCGTTTAAAAATTTGGAATTCATCCTTATTATTTTTCTATCCATGACCACGTTGTTTGCTTTTTGTACAATATATTTTTACATGTGTTTTAAATGTTTGATTCACTGTCACAGTTCCCCCTGGTGGCCATACGCAAGCACTGCATCATCATTGGTCATGGCCCCCTTTGGTCTTTTGTCATGGCTCCCCCTGGTGGCCGTGCGCAGACTCTGCATTGTTATTGGTCATTGTCCCCCCCCTGGAGGCAGTGCGTAGGCACTGCACCTGTACTTTACATAAAGCGAAAACCAGTGACAGTTCTCCACACGTGTTGTGTGTCTCCACCCAAGCAAGTCTGTAGACTCCATCTCCCATCAGCCATTGCTCACTAAAGTCACATGTTTTCTTGCAGCTGTTCCACGTTTGGGTTAATGAGCACACCCAGAGATATATAGTCTTTGTTTTCACTTTGTCTTTGTCTTTCGGTGTGTTAGGACCCACGTTATATGCTACTCAGTGTTTTGTTTCTTGTTTCTTATTTCTTGTTTCTTGTTTCTATCTTTCACAGTCCCTAGTTCTAGATTCAGGCTAAGGTGTTTCTTGTGTTTTTGTTGAAGTTTCTTTATTTGTTTATCTTTTCATTAAATACTTAACCCAGTCTGCGCCTGCTTCTGCCTCAATCTCTTCTGACGTCACATTCACGCTTATTATTTTTTGATCTGTGACTGCAATACTTTTGATGAAAATGAATCTCCTTCCTTCCTTCTTTTTTTTTTTTTAAAACCTTTTTAGGTTTTCTCTATTCTCATCACACCTCATCCAGCTAAGCGTTTCATTAGCTTGCCTTTCATGACTTGTGAGTGTGGAAACATTTCACTGTGCAGGGCAGTGGGTCTCCAAGGCTGTAGGGTATCACTGATTTAGGTGAAGCCTTTGAAAATGTAATTGGTAAATCTGTTGTAAAAGGTGTTAAGTAGTATCGGTTGAAGTTCTCCATCCGTCACCACTGCAGATTTTACTGCCCTGGCAGATTTCCAATGTCACATCCTACTATGAGGCAATCCATTCATGTAAAAGAAGGCATGTTGATGTCTGATAAGGGTCAAATGAGGATAAAGACTGGCTTAAGTAAACCAACAACAACAAAATGTATTTCCAGTCCTCATTAACAAATTTTCCATGATAAATTGTATAATTATACATATTAACTGAAAAAGGTGCTCGCTGAAGCCATTGCTTATTATGCTACTTTTTTTTCCCATAAATCTAGTAAGCATCACTTTCATTACTAGATTTGATCCATACAAAATAAAACACAAAAACAGTTACTTAAGTAATTTCCTAATTACTGTAACTTTCAGATACAACAAGATACACGTTTCATACATTAATACAATAGTTTCAATATCCATTCATTCATCCTCTGTACCGCTTTATCCTTTTCAGGGTCATGGGAGTTTCAATATCACGTACACAAATTATTAATTTTATACTAACAATGTCACGGCACTATACCTCTTATGCATTATACCATTAAGGTATGTTATGCTGGCTTCTTCAACTTTTGAAGAAGGTAAAACCACTGCACTGATTGGCTAAACTATAGTAATGGCAGTGAAGACGCAATTCCACTGTCTGTCTCCCTATACATATCTGTTTTATCCTACATAATATTTGTATCTGTGTCTGTATTCGGATTTGAAACTGAAATGTTCAAGGCATAAACCTGAAGTGTGTGTTATTTTATATTATTATTATTATTATTATTATTATTATTATTATTATTATTATTCTTGTTATTCTTGTTATTATTATTAAATGTGAACTGTATCTCTGCCCAAGGAACACTGGAAAAAAACTGAGATAGAAATTCCAGCACTGTTTACGAATTCTGGCCCTGACAGTTTCTCATTACACCAGTTCATAATTTGTCTCAGCTAGATATGTTTGCAGAATTGTTTTTTCATTGTCCCACTCACACAAGTATTAATTATATTTGTACTTGCCTCTGATATTTTGTGACAAATTTAGTTAGTTCTCTTTCCCAAAATATAGCCTAATGTAAGCAATAAAGTATCAAACAGTGATGCAGAAACGTCATATATTCATTGAGACTGCATGCAAGTAAATACTGCCAATCACAGGACTATTTTGTTACATCCTGATGCACTGGCATGTCAGACATTCTATAAGCAATTATATGCCTCGTAATCATATTTGTACTTGTATCCATTTAGAATATATTCAGTTCTATTATAACACATTATCTGTTCAGTCATATAGTACTAATATAAATAAATAAATAAATAAATAAATAAATGACTGACTGAATGAATGAATGAATGAATGAATGAACATTCAAAGTGCAAAACTTAAATAATAAAAAAATGACTTGTAATTCAGCATGTTTGCCTCACACCTCCAAGTTTGGGGGTTCAAATACCTTCTCTGCCCTGTGTGCACAGATTTTGCATGCCCTCTGGGTTTCCTCTGGGTACTCTAGTTTCCTCCTCCAGTCCAAAGACATGCACTTTAGGTTGATTAGCATTTCAAAATTGTCCACAGTGTATGAACTGGTGTGTGAATGTGTGTGCGATTGTGGCCTGTGATGGGGTAACACCCAGTCTAGGGTGTCCTGAGTTCTCTGGGATAGACTCCAGGCTCCCCTGTGACTCTGTGTAGGGTCAGCAATATAGAAAATGGATGGATGGTTGGAATTGCAATTCACTTACCAATTATAATATGGCCACTGTTCTAGTGGACACAGGGTTTGTAATACCTTCTCATTCTCTTGCATGTTGACATTCTTTTTCAGACAATTACCTCATATATATGGAATATGATGTAATATATTTTTATATACATAAAAAGTAAGATGTGGGGCGAGGAAGGTTTATCTTTCCTTCTCTTGTCACTATACTACACTGAGACTTCAGATTATTCTCTCTATTCTCAGCTACTGTCATGTAGCTCTGTTCGTCTTGTGCTTTCTCTGTCTGTGCACATTCTCCATCTTCTGAAAGACGCAAAAGGGAATTTGTTTTCATTCTCCTGTGCTTGCATTGTTTTCTGCTGGTAAATAATGCCGTTTCATCTTGACACTGCTGTCCTATGTGTAAAAAAGGGCTTTATGCATGTGTTTGAAGCCAGCAAAGTTATGTATCTCCTGCCTTTCAGCACTGATCACACGGATATTCACAATTAATACCTCTCAAACTAAATATGCAGCCCCTTCCTACGTTTCATTCCCTTCTTGACTTGAATAGTGGAGGTGTATTAACCGTATTAAATGGATTTTTATGGATCATATTCTATCTTCCAGAGTGCTAACCAAGGTGACTTTACAAAAGTGGTATTGAAGCAGAACTTTGCAAGGGAATAAAAGTTCATTGATATACTAGATGTTTCAAATCTGGCTTTTGGCATACACAAGGGAATTCACAAAGATCTTCAGATGTTTTAGCTATGAATATTACTATCATGCATTTTTTGCATAGTTTTTATTAGGTATTCTTTGGGATATAGAAAAAGTTGGTGCAAAGTCTTTACTCAAAAGACAAAAGTGTTCTTCAGTATACAGTGGGGGGAAATAAGTATTGAACACCAACATTTTTTTTTCAGTAAATATATTTCCAGTAAGTTTATTCACATGAAAATTTCACTAGACATCAGTATTAAGATCAAGATATCCGTAAATATAAAGAATTCACAACATTAAATTCCAATAATAAAGTTATTTGTAATAAAGTGATATGAAAAAAGTACTGAACACACTAAGAAAAAGCAGTTCTCCAAGACAAGGAAACAGCTGAAATCTCTAAATAATTACACCTCATATCTGTGCAAATTAATATCAGCTGGGTTAGTAAATTGATGGTCTACAGTGGTGTGAAAAAGTGTTTGCCCCCTTCCTCATTTCCTGTTCCTTTGCATGTTTGTCACACTTAAGTGTTTCGGAACATCAAACCAATTTAAACAATAGTCAAGGACAACACAAGTAAACACAAAATGCAATTTGTAAATGAAGGTGTGTATTATT
>JAFFST010045643.1:17494-25379 GCA_022414735.1 Noturus placidus | reverse complement strand
TCCCATTTGCCTCATTCTCCCGTAAGCCTCATTCTTCCCTCTGCCTCATTCTCTCTTCAGCCTCATTCTCCCCTCTGCCTCACTCCCCTCAGCCTCATTCTTCCCTCTGCCTCATTCTCCTTTCTGCCTTACTCCCCTCAGCCTCATTCTCACCTCAGCCTCATTATCCCCTCTGCCTCATTCTCTCCTCAGCCTCATTCTCCTTTCTGCCTCATTCTCCCCTGCTTCATTCTCCCCTCAGTCTCATTCTCACGTCAGCCTCATTCAGCCCTCTGCCCCATTCTCCCCTGTGCCTCATTTTCTCCTCTGCCTCATTCTCCCCTCTGCCTCATTCTCTCCTCAGCCTCATTCTCTCCTCAGCCTCATTCTCTCCCCAGCCTCATTCTCCCATCAGCCTCATTCTCCCCTCTGCCTCATTTTCCCCTCAGCCTCATTCTCTCCTCAGCCTCATTCTCCACTCAGCCTCATTCTCTTCTCTGCCTCCTTCTTTCCTCTGCCTCCTTCTCCCCTCAGCCTTATGCTTTCCTGCCTCATTCTCCCTCTGCCTCATTCTCTCCCCAGCCTCATTCTCTCCTCAGCCTCATTCTCCCCTCAGCCTCATTTTCCCCTCAGCCTCATTCTCCCCTCTGCCTCATTCTCCTCTCTGCCTCATTCTCACCTCGGCCTCATTATCCCCTGCTTCATTCTCTCTTTAGCCTCAATCTCCCCTCAGCCTCATTCTCACCTCAGCCTCTTTATCCCGTCTGTCTCATTCTTTCCTCAGCCTCATTCTCTTGTGCCTCATTCTCTCCCCAGCCTCATTCTCTTCTCAGCCTCATTCTCCCCTCAGCCTCATTTTCACCTCAGTCTCATTCTCCCCTGCCTTATACTCCCTTGCCTTATTCTCCCATTAGGCTCATTCTCACCTCTGCCTCATTCTCATCTTAGCCTCATTCTCCCCTTAGCCTCTTTCTCTTCTCAGCCTCATTCTCCTCTCTGCCTCATTCTCTCCTCAGCCTCATTCTCCCCTCACCCTCATTCTCCCCTCAGCCTCATTCTTCCGTCAGCCTCATTCTCACCTCTGCCTCATTCTCCCCTGCCTCTTTCTCCCATCAGCCTCATTCTCCTCTCTGCCTCATTTTACCCTCAGCCTCATTCTCTCCTCAGCCTCATTCTCCACTCAGCCTCATTCTCTTCTCTGCCTCCTTCTTTCCTCTGCCTCCTTCTCCCCTCAGCCTTATGCTTTCCTGCCTCATTCTCCCTCTGCCTCATTGTCCCCTCTGCCTCATTCTCACCTCAGCCTCATTCTCCGCTCTGCCTCATTCTTTCCTCTGCCTCATTCTCCCCTCTGCCTCATTCTCCCCTCAGCCTCATTCTTCCCTCAGCCTCATTCTCACCTCTGCCTCATTCTCCCCTTAGCGTCATTCTCCGCTCAGCCTCATTCTCCCGTCAGCCTCATACTCCCCTCAGCCTCATTCTCCGCTCAGCATCATTCTCCCGTCTGCTTCATTCTCATCTCTGCCTCAATCTCCCCTCAACCTCATTCTCACCTCTGCCTCATTCTCTCCTTAGCCTCATTTTTACCCTCAGCCGCATTCTTCCCTCAGCCTTATTCTCCTTTCAGCCTCATTCTCCCCTGCCATATTCTCCCCTCAGCCTCATTCTCCCTTTTTCCTCATTCTCCCTGCTGCCTCTTTCCCTCTTCAGTCTCATTCTCTCCTCAGCCCCATTCTCCCCTCTGCCTCACTCCCCTCAGCCTCATTCTTCCCTCTGCCTCATTCTCTTTTCTGCCTTACTCCCCTCAGCCTCATTCTCACCTCAGCCTCTTTATCCCGTCTGTCTCATTCTTTCCTCAGCCTCATTCTCTCGTGCCTCATTCTCTCCCCAGCCTCATTCTCTTCTCAGCCTCATTCTCCCCTCAGCCTCATTTTCACCTCAGTCTCATTCTCCCCTGCCTTATACTCCCTTGCCTTATTCTCCCATTAGGCTCATTCTCACCTCTGCCTCATTCTCTCTTAGCCTCATTCTCTCCTCAGCCTCTTTCTCTTCTCAGCCTCATTCTCTCTCTGCCTCATTCTCTCCTCAGCCTCATTCTCCACTCAGTCTCATTCTCTCCTCTGCCTCCTTCTTTCCTCTGCCTCCTTCTCCCCTCAGCCTTATGCTTTCCTGCCTCATTCTCCCCTCTGCCTCATTGTCCCCTCTGCCTCATTCTCACCTCAGCCTCATTAACATTTCAGGCTCATTCTCCCCTCAGCATCATTCTCCTCTGCTTCATTTTCCCCTCACCATCATTCTCACCTCTGCCTCATTCTCCTCTCTGCCTCATTTTCACCTCAGCCTCATTATCCCCTCTACTTCATTCTCTCTTTAGCCTCATTCTCCCCTCAACCTCATTCTCACCTCTGCCTCATTCTCTCCTTAGCCTCATTTTCCCCTCAGCCACATTCTTCCCTCAGCCTTATTCTCCTTTCAGCCCCATTCTCCCCTGCCTCATTCTCCCCTCAGCCTCATTCTCCCTTTTGCCTCATTCTCCCTGCTGCCTCTTTCCCTCTTCAGTCTCATTCTCTCCTCAGCCTCATTCTCCCCTCAGCTTCATTCTCTCATCAGCCTCATTTTCACCTCAGCCTCATTCTCTCCTCTGCCTCCTTCTAGCCTTAGCCTCATTCTCTCCCTCCTCAATATCTCCCAGCCTCATACTCCCCTCAGCCTCATTCTCTCCTCAGCCTCAGTCTCCACTCTGCTTCACTCTCCTCAGCCTCATTCTCCCCTCAGCCTCATTCTCCTTTGCCTCAGTCTCCCCTCCGCCTCATTCTCCCGTCTGCCTCATTCTCCCCTCAACCTCATTCTCATTATCCCATCTGCCTCATTCTCTCCTTAGCCTCATTCTCCCTTCTGCCTCATTCTCCTCTCAGCCTCATTCTCCCCTCAGCCTCATTCTCCTCTGCTTCATTCTCCCATCAGCCTCATTATCCCCTCAGCGTCATTCTCCCCTGCCTGATTGTCCCCTCAGCCCCATTCTCCCCTCAGCCTCATTCTCACCTCTCCCTCAATCTCCCCTCAGCCTCATTCTCCCATTTGCCTTATTCTCTCTTCAGCCTCATTTTCTCGTGCCTCATTCTCTCCCCAGCCTCATTCTCTCCTCAGCCTCATTCCCCTCTCTGCCTCATTCTCTCCTCAGCTTCATTCTCTCCCCAGCCTCATTCTCCCGTTAGCCTCATTCTTACCTCAGCCTTGTTCTTCCCTGCCTCTTTCTCCCATCAGCCTCATTCTCCCCTCTGCCTCATTCTCTCCTCAGCCTCATTCTCCACTCAGCCTCATTCTCTCCACTGCCTCTTTCTTTCCTCTGCCTCATTCTCCCCTCAGCCTTATGCTTTCCTGCCTCATTCTCCCCTCAGCCTCATTGTCCCCTCTGCCTCATTCTCACCTCAGCCTCATTCTCCGCTCTGCCTCATTCTTCCCTCAGCCTCATTCTTCCCTCAGCCTCATTCTCACCTCTGCCTCATTCTCCCCTCAGCCTCATTCTCCCGTCTGCCTCATACTCCCCTCTGCCTCATTCTCCGCTCAGCATCATTCTCCCGTCTGCCTCATTCTCTCCTCAGACTCATTATCCCCTCAGCCTCATTCTTCCCTCAGCCTCATTCTCAGCTCTGCCTTATTCTCCCCTCTGCCTTATTCTCTCCTCAGCCTAATTCTCCCCTCTGCCTCATTCTCTCCTCAGCCTCATTCTTCCCTCAGCCTCATTCTCCCCTCAGCCTCATTCTCCGCTCAGCCTCATTCTCCCGTCTGCCTCATACTCCCCTCAGCCTCATTCTCTGCTCAGCATCATTCTCCCGTCTGCCTCATTCTCTCCTCTGCCTCATTCTCTCCTCAGCCTCATTCTCCCCTTAGCCTCATTCTCCCCTCTGCCTTATTCTCTCCTCAGCCTAATTCTCCCCTCTGCCTCATTCTCTCCTCAGCCTCATTCTCTCCTCAGCCTCATTCTCCCCTCAGCCTCATTTTCCCTTCAGCTTCATTCTTCCCTCTTCCTCATTCTATCCTCAGCCTCATTCTCCCCTCTGCCTCATTCTCCCCTCAGCCTCATTCTCCGCTCAGCATCATTCACCCGTCTGCCTCATCCTCTCCTCTGCCTTATTCTCCCCTCAGCCTCATTCTCTCCTCAGCCTCATTCTCCCCTCAGCCTCATTTTCCCTTCAGCTTCATTCTTCCCTCTTCCTCATTCTATCCTCAGCCTCATTCTCCCCTCTGCCTCATTCTCCCCTCAGCCTCATTCTCCGCTCAGCATCATTCACCCGTCTGCCTCATCCTCTCCTCTGCCTTATTCTCCCCTCAGCCTCATTCTCTCCTCAGCCTCATTCTCCCCTCAGCCTCATTTTCCCTTCAGCTTCATTCTTCCCTCTTCCTCATTCTATCCTCAGCCTCATTCTCCCCTCAGCCTCATTCTCCGCTCAGCATCATTCACCCGTCTGCCTCATCCTCCCCTCTGCCTCATTCTTCCCTCAGCCTCATTCTTCCTTCAGTCTCAGTGTCCCCTCAGTCTCCCCTCAGTCTCCCCTCATTCTCTCCTCATTCTCTCATTGAGTGTGTGTGTGTGTGTGTGTGTGTGTGAGAGAGAGAGAGTGCGTGTGTGTGAGTGAGTGTGAGTGAGTGTGTGTGAGTGAGTGTGTGTGAGTGTGTGCAAGTGACGCGCTCGAGCATCAGCGTTGCCGATGGTGACATCTGATGTGTATGAGCGGGAGATAAAATGATGTAAGACAGACCTCCAGAAAGTCACGTGACCAGACTCAGACAAACTCCGCCCATAACACATGAATAACTGAAAGGTTAAAAACATCACGTCTCATGAGTCCAGGTGCAAAAGTTTGCACACCCTTAGAAGAAAATAAAGGTTTTTTTAAACTGATCTTTATCAGGGTCAGAGCTTTTGTTTTGCATTTTGAAACCTATCCATATTTATTAGTATTTTTTGTCGATAAATTCTAAAATGGAGCAGATTTTCCTTTTTCTCCTTCCAGAACATGGGGGATGCAAACTTTTGCTCCCAGCAGTAATATTCTGCTTTATTTTAGTCAGGGTAAGACCAAAATGTAAACTTGGAGACGCACATGATGTGAGTGGGTGATGAGACACCGAGCTGTAGGACTGATGTGTTTGATCTTTATCCAGTTTAATGCAGCACAAGGCAGAAATAACCAGAATAACTTCATCTAATATCTACAGTGTGACTTTATAGTCCCTGAGGGCCTCAGAAATCCTCTCAGGTGGTGTTTAGACTCGGATTTCAGAGCCACGTGTGTGTGTTTTAAATGAACTCATTAAATGAACTTAAGTTTTTAATCCTGATCCGTCGGCGTGTGGGTCATAGAGGAGATAAACCTCATGTGTTTGTCCTCGTGGGAGTCGTGGTAAGGAAGAGCTAAAGCGTTTCTGACGTTGATGTGTTTGATGTGTGAAGCAAAGGTCTGAGTGTGACGAAATCGGACTTCAGTTTCAGGATTTGAGCATGTGGAGCTTCACAAAACTAGGAGAACGTCCACACAAGTCTTGTCATCAGATTAGATCAGAATCAAACAGAGGGATCTACTGTTAACAACTACTGAATCCACACACACTCACACACATACACCATTAATATAAACCTGTGTCACTGTCAGAGCTGCTGTTATAGAAAATTAATCAACACCTTCTGACCAATCAGAATCCAGTATATACATAGCAGTGTGGTGAACCGTCAATATTTAACTAGCTTCTTGGAGTTCTCATATTTGCATTCCATTGTTGAGATCTTGAACGTAAAAATGAACTCAAATGATCAAATGATTAGGATTTATTAACCAGACAATCTTTTTATTTCTCTAACGCTTGTTCGGCCTTCAGGAGAAACACTGAGTGTTTCAGAGCGTCGATTATAAACCAGGACGAGATCTGAAGAGATTTTAGATAAAGACTCTGTATCAACCGTCCTGAGGTGAAATGTGTGTTTTACTCACACGCAAATTAAAAACAATAAAAAATCTTCTCACACACACACACACACACACACACACACACACACACACACACACACACACACACACACACACACACTCAGAGGTTTCACACATTTTATGTACACACATGAAAGTTTCAGGAGAAACACAAAACACATGATCAGGTTTTAGTCGTAAACATTTCATCTTCTGCCTGCATGATGAACCCCGGAGACTCATTCCACACCTTTCATAAAGTCCATAAACTCTGAAACACAGAGGAGTAAATAAATAAATACAAAAACAAATGCAAACAGACTGCACCTTATTTCTATTTTCACTTTATGCAAATATTATGTAAATCTGATCTTGAAAAGCACTAACATTTAGATATTTGTTTACAGTAAATTTCCTGATGGTTTGAGTTAAACCTCCCATTGATTCTCAATTTTATTTCTTTTCTATTTTATATTATCCTTTACGTAAAAAAAAAAAAAAAAAAAAAAAACATTTTTAAAACATATACAATTACAGCATAATTCATCTGAGGCCCAAAATTCCACATAAGCAGAATGATACAGTGGTGCTTGAAAGCTGGTGAACACCCTTTACAATTTTCTATATATTATAAGTACGACCTAAAACATCATCAGATTGATGAGACCGAATGAGACCAAAATAGACATTTTTGTTTTAAATGAGAAGCGTTATGTTTGGAATAGGAAAACACTGCTTTCCAGCATAAGAACCTTATCCCATCTGTGAAACATGGTGGCTGTAGTGTCATGGCTTGGGACTGTTTTTCTGCATCTGGACCAGGACGACTCACCTTCACTGATGGAACAATGAGTTTTGAATTATACCAGTGAATTCTAAAGGAAAATATTAGAACATCTGTCCATGAACTGAATCTGAAGACAAAGTGGGTCATGCAGCAAGACAACAATCTTAAACATACGAGCTGTTCTACCAAAGAACGGTTAAAGACGAATAAAGTGAATGTTTTGGAATGGCCGAGTTAAAGTCCTGACCTTAAATCAATAGAAATGTTGTGGAAGAACCTGAAGCCAGCAGTTCATGTGAGGAAACCCACCAACATCCCAGAGTTGAAGCTGTTCTGTACTGAAGAACGGTATAAAACTCCTCCAAGTCGATGTGCAGATGATCAACAGTTACTCCAAAAATTTGCAAAGGGGCACATACTTTTACCCCTCACAGATAATTTTCCTCAATAAATAAATGACAGAGTATAATATTTTTGTTTCAATTGTTTAATTGGTTTCTCTTTATATAATTTTTATATAATTCTCTTATGCTCAGATTTTATGATCAAATATAACAGAGAGAGATATCTATGGGTAAAAAAATAAAATGTTATCCTGCTTTGTTAGTATAAAACTGCCCTCAAACTGTGATGTCACAGTGGGTGGGGCTAATTACTTAAAGACTACCAGGGTTATGTTTAAAGTATAATTTATAAAAGCTCTCTCTCTCTCTCTCTCTCTCACACACACACACACACATACTCTTACCATCGAAGTCGATTCTCCCGTCATTGTTCTTGTCTCCGTCATTCATCAGCTCCTCAATGTCGTCCTCAGTGATACTTTCTCCTGTCTCCTCAAGCATCATCTTCAGCTCCTCCAGGTCTATATAACCATCCTCATTCCTGCAGACACACACACACACACACACACACACAGCAGTCCAAGTGTTAAACCTGTTCAAGTGTTAAGCTGTATCAGTGTTTAAGCTTTGTAAAGCGTACCTGTCAAACATGCGGAAGAGTTCAGACAGCTCCTCCTCAGACTTCCCCTTACTGTCGTCTCTCATACACCTCACCATCATCACCAGGAACTCCTCAAAATCCACCGTCCCACTGCCTGGACAAACACACAGCACTCATCTCACAGATCTACACAACTCTACACACCTCTACA
>JAFFST010045643.1:7494-9994 GCA_022414735.1 Noturus placidus | reverse complement strand
AACAGAGGTCAGGAGGTTCAGGAAGGAGCTAAATTAGATTTTATGATACTGGTGCTCAAGATTATTTTTGAATGTTTTGGGTTTTGTAAAATTCACTCCACAGCTGTTATAAGGGTTATATATATATGTTATATGTTCAGGTCAGGGGACTGGGATGGTCAGGGCAGGACCTTGATTTTGTGGTCAGTAAACCATTTTTGTGTTGATTTTGATGTATGTTTTGGATCATTGTCCTGCTGGAAGATCCCACCACGACCCATTTGAATCTTTCTGTCAGAGACAGTCAGGTTTTCATTTAATATCTGTTGATATTTGATAGCGTCCATACTGCCATGTATCCTAACAAAATGTCCAGGTCCTCTGTCAGAAAACCATCCCAAAACATTAAAGATCCACCTCCATATTTAACCGTGGACATGAGGTACTTTTCTCTATGGCTACCTCTCTTTGTGCTCCAAAACTGGTGTTTATTACCAAAAATCTCTATTTTGGTTTCATCTAACCACAGAACCCGATCCCATTTGAAGGTCCAGTAGTGTCGGGTGAACTGAAGACGCTCGAGTTTGTTTTTGGATGAGAGTAGAGGCTTTTTTCTTCAAACCCTTCCAAACACCTTGTGGTGATGTAGGAGACTTCAGATTGTAGTTTTGGAGAATTTCTGACCCCAAGACACAACTAACTTCTGCAATTCCCCAGCTGTGATCCTTAGAGATGTTTTATCCACTTGAACCATCCGCTTCACAGTGTGTTGAGACGATATAGACATGCATCCAATTCCAGGTTGATTCATAACATTTCCAGTTGACTGGAACTTCTTAATTATTGCCCTGATGGTGTTCAATGCTTGTGATATTTTCTTATAGCCACGCCCCATTATGAGAAGCTCAACAACCTTTTGTTTAATATCCATGAGAGCAATCCATTAATTTTTTTGAACAAAAGATCAATAGGTTAAACAATAAAGACAAATTTTCACAGCTTTCTTTGCTCAATTTACAGAGGGTGCCAATATTAATGGAGGGCACTGTATAAAATGTATAAATACATGAATCAGTAAAAAAATAATAATCACAGAGATTCTTATGTCCAGTCCTGGAGACTCGCTTTATTAGATATATTAAGTCTTATGACAAAGTGTTTATATCTAAATATTAATTTATTCATTACAGGACATACAGTATTTGAATGTATTTTAACACTTTCCAATGAATATTCGTTAATTGTTAATTAATTAATTATTAAGCTTTCAAAAACTACACATTACTTGCTTAAAATTAGTTTATCTCCGAATCTTGAGTTACCAAAAGTTCTTGAGGAATGTTTTATTTTAAATCTCCTTCTGTGGAGCCTCTCATTTGAAATCATTCTGAATAATTTATTTATTTATCTCCATCACAGTCATTGATCTTTATAACTGAAGACTGAAGTTGATTTATGTTTTATGATGCATGATATAGACATATATAACAGGATGGCCAGGGAAATAACTCGAACATGTCTAATCTCAGCCTTCTTTGGTGTTTGTTTAGTTTGTTTTTTTCACTTTAATTGGTTTTATAATTGCAGTGTTCTGTACAGTACCGTGTGTCATGAAGGCTTATAACTCCTCCATACTACCTTAAATACCATACCATCGTATATACACTGTTTAACAGAGATGTAGATGAAGCTGCTCAGATGTTCTGAAGGCGGAGTGTGGATGCGTTTGGAGGGTCTCGTTGGGTTTGTGGATTTTTGTGAAAGTTATCCCACTGGACAGCGTCTGTATGAAAGAATCAGCATCACATTTAATTCACAGCATGATTATACTCACTGTTTATTACTATTTTATTACAGTTTATTAAACTTAATTAATGATTTCATCATTACACAACGGATTCTTGCAGTTTATTTATTGACTTATTTCAGTTTTTTCAGTTTATTTAATATTTTAACAACAGCTTCATTGTGCAGCTTTACAGAAATCTGGATGTAAATCCTTAATGAACAAACCAGTTTATTACTGTTGAAGACATTCAGTTTAATACTGTATAATCCTGTTATTTTCTCTTTAACTTGAGCTCATTTCTTAATATTTGTTAGTCAGTGTGAAATTTAAATAAGATTACTTTTGGGATTGGATTTATTTTTCCAGGAAAACAAGCAAACAAACAAAAACAACCCATAATATGTCACTCCTCAGTGCTTAATTTACAACATGTTCATTCATAAATATTTCTTCATTTAGTGACTACTAAATGGACTACTGCAACTCTCTACTTTCGGGCCTCCCAGCCAGCTCCATCAGACCTCTGCAGATGATTCAGAATGCTGCAGCACGCCCTGTATTTTACCAGCCGAAGAGAACCCATGTCACACCCCTCTTCATCTCCCTCCACTGGCTTCCTGTAGTTGCCCGCATCAAATTCAAAGCCTTGACGCTCACGTACAAGACCCTGTCTGGAACAGCACCCTCTTACCTCAACTCTCTCCTGAAGGCTTACGTTCCCACACGTAATCT
>JAFFST010045639.1:188230-198294 GCA_022414735.1 Noturus placidus | reverse complement strand
GTATACGACTGATTGTTGTCCTATGGACAGAGTCTCCCACCTCAGCTGTAGATCTCTGCAGGTCATCCAGAGTGATCATGGGCCTCAAAGGTCGAACAGTTCAAGGGGGCCGAATACTTTCGCAAGGCACTGTATGTACATGTGCTTTTTTGTTTTTTTATTTTTAATAAATGTGCAAAGATTTCAAACGAAATTCTTTCACATGGTCATTATGGGGTATTGTTTGTAGAATTTTGAGGAGAATAATTAATTGAATCCATTTTGGAATAAGGCTGTAACATAACAAAATGTGGAAAAAGTGAAGCGCTGTGAATACTTTCCGGATGCACTGTATGGCCTTTTTTTCCCCCATGTCAATCACTTCTGCTATAGTATTTTTCAAGTGCTTGCTTGTATCCCCTGAATTACTTTGCTGTATCTACATCTTGACCATGGTCTGCCAGGTGATGGCCCCTTCACTAAACAATTATTCATCAGCTAGTTCAGTGATTCATCAGCTATGCTTATGTTTTCTCTTCTCATTTTTTCCATGGCCTATGGAGCCTTGCAAATTTGTTCTTAGGTGACCCAAATAGAGCGGACCTCTTCTCCAAGAGGAGACATCATCTATTCTGTTGTACACCATGGTCAGATAGAAAGGTTTTCATGGACTTGAAGTATGACCTCCTCACTCATCAAAAAATGAACAGTGGTTTTTTTTTTTTTCACATCAAATGGACCATTCTGATGTAAACTTTAGAGAGCATATCTTAACGGTGCTGCAGTTTCACAGAAGCTTGAACCTAGGTCACTGAGGCCATGGGTTTTGCCCACACACATGCTTGGTAGAACAGATAAACCTCTTGACCATTCTGTGTTGAGTTGCATATGGCTGGCGGTTTTAAGAGGCAGGGCATTTGTATTAATAAACAGGTGCCCCGCAGTGGGCACAAAAAGTGCTTGTACGTGCCAAAAAATGTACCATTAACCGCCTACATTTTTTATGCAGAGCGCTGAACTCTGTTGGCCCTGCGCATAGCCTTGCCTTGTGAACCTTTTAGCTTTGATCCTGAACCAACTATTTCTGAACTGCACAGAGCTGCTGGAGATTTGTCAGCAGGGGCCACCAAATGTGTGTGGAAAGAGAGGCAGAGGCAGGCAGCAAGACACAACAAAGAGAAAGCAAAATACACAGAGAGAGTGAGGAGAATATTTTTTTTAAAGCTCAAATTCAGTTCAATTATTATCTAATCGATTGGGTGAGAACAACCACTAAAATGTCACGTGATTGATCTGCAGATGAGGGAAAGTGAATTGGTGTGGACTGAAAAAAAGCTTTTTGAATGTCAGCCACTGTCTAAAATAAGCCATTCGACATCTGTAAATTGGATGACAAGTGCCCGGAAAATAAAACGTGTTTAATTATACCACAATTATCTCAATTGCACAATTAAAAAAGAAAGTAGCTAAGAATTATGGTAAAGTGTGACAGGCCAGATGATCTGTGAGCTGATAAAAACCAGGGAAGTGAGCCACAGTTGAAGAAAGAACTTGAGCTACATATTAACAAAAATTCTTCTGACGCAGCTACACTACTACTTTTAAATAGAAAAGAAAACTGTGCAACACACAACCAGAATGGAAGACAAAAAGGAGGGCGACAGTAGAAGAAAAAGCAAAACAGACACTGCAGCAAGCATAAATGAAAAGTGTCTTTTGTTCATTCAGAGAACATAAATTACCCATGCTCCAAAGGGTTACAAAAGTTGTTTTTTTTCCCCTTCAGAGGAAATAAAAGGCTAATTTGTCTTCATTATTACAAAACAAGGCAACATTTGGAAAGAATGCAGTTTTTCCTCACTGACAAAAGGACGTCTGGTATAAAAATCACAAAAACACAGAAAGGAAATTAATTGCATGGGAGACAGACATTCGGAGTGATAATACTGACTCTGATGACAGAGTGTTGCAATGCTGACAAAGGCCACGTGCTGATCTGTGGGACAGAGGGAGTCTGAGTGAAAGGCCATGGATCACTCACACTAAGGAGAAACATTCTCTCGCTCTCTCACACACACACACACACACACACACACACACACACACACACACACAAAACAAAACAAAAAAAGCTTGGTGTGTCACCCTATTTGGTAAGCTCAGAGAGAAAAACTACACTCTTGTGATACACTGCTCATGCAGAACTCTTACACGCATGCCCTAATTTCAGCTGCAGATATCGGTTAACCTAGTGTGTGATCATCACAGGTCATGACTTCACGGCTTTGAGCAGCTCTTCTCCCCTGCCAAAAAGTGCTTCAAACCTTTATCGAACATGAAGAGGCCGGAATCGAGTGTGAAATCCAACAAAGACAGAATCTGAATCAGCTCTTGACAAAGTCCTTACTCCAGATGTGTTTCCATTATCTGCTTAATGTGAGAAAAGAGGAACTATGCATGCCTTTTTCAGCTCTACTGAGAGTAGCTACTGATAGTATATCTGCGGTTAATGAAGCCTGTTAGCAAGCTGGTGCCCCAAAAACATCAGCATTTCATGAGCAGTCTGGACCTCATTAAATAACTTTTTCTCTCTTGCTTTATGACTTGACAAGAACTTAATTCAGTTTAATTGAGCTCAATTCAAGACAGACTTTAAGCACATCCATAAGTGTACTAAAAAAGAAAAGCTAGGTGTGGCTGGCTGATTGATGACCATGTGCCGCAAAATGCATAAGCTAATGATGCTGGGGGAAAATGCAAATCACAATTCATTCCTCATATCATTAACGTAGCTTCAGGAGGGGAGAAATAGCATTAAATTTAATTCACTATCTGGGTCCAAAATGTATGTAAAATAAGAAATCTGTGTGATAAATATGCATAAATCATGGGCTTTCTTTTGGCTCCTTGTGGTTATATACAGCGCGGTCCAAAAGTCTGAGACGACCAGTGAAAATGCTTCTCTTTTGCTTTGTTTTATAATTTAATAAAATTGTTTTCATTTAAGCAATATTACATGATCATGAGTGTTGTTGTACTGACTATCAGCACGGCTGTGATTAACCCTTACGCATGAAGCCACAGCCACAGAGTTCTGCAGGTAACTATAGCTGTGCTGATTTTCAGTACAACAACATGTTTGCGAGTGTGTTATTGCTTTGATAAAGCAGTTCTATAAACAAGAATTTTATATCGAGTAACTGACATTTCAGACACATATTGAGCAAATATTTTGTATATTTTTGTTGTCAGCAAAAATAGCTCCCAAAGAAGCCACAGCTGGATAGAGTGCTGCGCACTGGCAATGCAAAACAGAGATTGATTGACAGCCCACAGTATAGTAATAGTTTAATGAAATATAAGAAACTATTGCTAGAACTGGATTTTTATATAGAAAACATAGACAAGCAGAGGTGAAGACAACAGCGAAGTGTCCCAGTCCTGTTGTACTAAACATCAGCTCGCTTGGAACACTGCTTGTCCAATCAAATTAGCTGACCAGAAATAACTGTTGTATAATAAAAATTATATTATGAGCAATAACATCTTAAGTGACTTTCAGAATCGCTTAGTATTTGGTATGCCCCCCCCCTTATGCGTTAGTGACACAGCAGGCATGGACTCCACAAATTTGTGTAAAACCTGACAATGCATGTTAGATTAAATTCACTGTAGTGTCATCAGAATGCATATTCAATGGCAGTACAAAGCCAACATGGTCAAGAGTACAAATTTGCTTACATTTAAACAGTGACCTAGAAATAGTGCAGAATCTTTAATATTGAAGATTTAGGATAGTGTATACTTCCTTTCTTTGTTTTAATTCTTTTAAGATTCTAAAACTTTGTGAATTTCCATCATTTAAAAAATAAATCAGTGTGGTCTCAGACTTTTGGACCCACTTACACCCATATACTGTATGTGGGTGTATATACAGGGATGCACAAAGAGATTTTCCTTTGAATGCCTCCAATGGCTTGTGTGATTTTAAATGGTCTGTTAATATGACAATACTGTCAAACTGTTATATTTTTAAACTAGGTTATCATACTGTGAAAATTTCAAACTGCAACATCCCTAATCTTGGTACCAGGATATCGACTAAAAGCCACCATCTTTAGGGAGGTATAAATTCTTTAATAATCTCGGAGGTGAAGGCTGCATTTGAGAAATCATACAATAAAAACATACAACAAAATCTAATAAAATATAATAGGACAATACACAATTACTTTAAAAGCATATAAATGAAAATCGGATTAAAGATGGGTTAAATGTACTTGATTATCTGTGAAATGTCTCTGTGTAATAGATGGGAATGCAGAAATCTTTAATGTTAAATCAGTTTGTAATCACACCTTGTCATGTACATGCAGATCTGCTATGCTCAGTGACCGGTGATAGAGTTTGAATACAAAGCATCGATAAATGGCATCAATTTAAAATGACACCTCAGTGAAGAAGGATGTCTGAATTGGCAAATAAAGTATGTCATCATTTCCTTGGTCCGTACAGCTTCCTTGCCTCCCCAGAGGGAAGAACTAAAATAATAAGAAAGGCATGCATGTCCTCTGTCCTGTGTTAATTCTGCATCAGCTGCAGTCTGAACACTCCTGGATCCCCCACCCAAACCTGTCTTTGATTTAAAAGTCTTATCTCTATTCATTGGTCTGTTTACATAGCTCTAACTTTGTGTGTGAACATGCTGTGTCTGCAAAACCGAGCTGTGTTGACAAGTTTCTAGTTCAAGCTTGGAAAAGGGTAAATACAGAGACTTCACGTCTATGTTTAATGACTCATTTCCAGCTCTATTTGCAAAAGTAAAAATACAGTGCATCCGGAAAGTTTTCACAGCGCTTCACTTTTTTTTCCACATATTGTTTTGTTACAGTCTTATTTCAAAATGGATCAAATTCATTACTTTCCTCAAAATTCTACAAACAATACCCCATACTGACAATGTGAAAGAAGTTTGTTTGAAATCTTTGCAAATTTATTAAAAATAAAAAACCTGTACATAAGTATTCACAGCCTTTGCCATGACACTCAAAATTTAGCTCAGGTGCGTCCTGATGTTTCTACAACTCGATTGGAGTCCACCTGTGGTAAATTCAGTTGATTGGACATGATTTGGAAAGGCACACACCTGTCTATATAAGGTCCCACAGTTAACAATGCATGTCAGAGCACAAACCAAGCCATGAAGTCCAAGGAATTGTCTGGGGACCTCAGAGACAGGATTGTATCGAGGCACAGATCTGGGGAAGGGTACAGAAACATTTCTGCAGAATTGAAGGTTCCAATGAGCTCAGTGGCCTCCATCATCCGTAAATGGAAGAAGTCTGGAACCAGCAGGACTCGTCCTAGAGCTGACCGTCCAGCCAAACTGAGCGATCGGGGGAGAAGGGCCTTAGTCAGGGAGGTGACCCAGAACCTGATGGTCACTCTGACAGAGCTCCAGCGTGTCTCTGTGGAGAGAGGAGAACCTTCCAGAAGAACAACCATCTCTGCATGGTGGTGGAAGCATCATGCTGTGGGGAGGGTTTTCAGTGGCAGGAACTGGGAGACTAGTCAGGATCGAGGGAAATATGAATGCAGGAATGTACAGAGACATCCTTGATGAAAACCTGCTCCAGAGCGCTCTGGACCTCAGAGTGGGGTGAAGGTTCATCTTCCAACAGGACAACGACCCTAAGCACACAGGCAAGATAACAAAGGAGTGGCTACAGGACCACTCTGTGAATGTCCTTGAGTCCATCTCTGGAGAGATCTGAAAATGGTTGTGCACCGACGCTCCCCATCCAACCTGATGGAGCTTGAGAGGTCCTGCAAAGAAGAATGGGAGAAACTGCCCAAAAATAGGTGTGACAAGCTTGTAGCATCATACTCAAAAAGACTTGAGGCTGTAATTGGTGCCAAAGATGCTTCAACAAACTATTGAGCAAAGGCTGTGAATACTTATGTACATGTGCTTTTCTGTTTTTTATTTTTAATAAATTTGCAAAGATTTCATACAAACTTCTTTCATGTTGTCATTATGGGGTATTTTTTATAGAATTTTGAGGAAAATAATGAATTTAATCCATTTTGGTGAATACTTTCCGGATGCACTGTAACTGTGCACACATCAATGTGAGCCGGTGCTGGCTGAAAAACACTAAACAAATTCCCTAAACTATAGAGGAGTGCAATGGGACCTATGACCCAGCAGTGGGCAGTCAAATATGAAGCATGCAAGACAATGAAAAGCCATGTTCAACCATGTTTGTTGTGATTATTCAATCATTGATCTTCAGTAACTGTTTCAGTAAAATACTAATTAGTTCATATCTAGAGAAATAGAACAAACTGAGTTAATTAGAACATACGTGGGGGCAGGTAAATAAAAGATAAACACAGGAGCAGGCAGGATTGGGCAGAATTCTTTTGGGAGCATGTGGGAGTATGGAATTAGACTGGTGTCAAAAGTATAGAACTTTTCAAGAAACGAACAAAAATATACAATAAGTAAAAAAAAAAAAAAAAAAACCCTCTGCAACTGAAAACAGTGAACTCAGTGTCCTCAAATAAACAGCATTCTTTATAAATAGTTTTCATTAATGTTTGTTAATGTTTCTGGCACAAATCTCACTTGTGGGCGGGATTAACAGTGATTTGCTCTCATTGGCTAGTGAGATATGTATTGACAGCTCCCTGACCATGAAGTAGGGACTTCAGTGCCACAAAAGCTTTAGAGCCTTCTAGATGCGGTTCTCCGTAAAGTTATAGTATTTGTACTTTGTAGTGGAAATGACTTACTTACCTAGTCAGTATATCAGTCTGTAATTAATATTTGAGGTTTGAGTAGTCTCATATTTTTTCGAGATGAGTTCTCAGGACCGGCATAGACCATCATTACCGTCGTGGTCATCATCAAGGTCCTCCTCAGCTGGACACTTGAGCTCCCAATCCAAATCTCACTAGCCAATAAGGGTAAATCCCAGTTAAGCCCCGCCCACACCAGATGTCTGTGCCAGAATAGCAAAAGTAAATTCACGAAGCGTAAACGAAAACTCTGGAAGCACATTCATAAACCATGATTAGCAAAAATGAAGATTAGAAAACGTTTAACAAAAACAATGCTTCCTTGAAAACTTACGTTCAATACTTTTGGCACAAATCTAATCCCATGGTGGGAGTGGGATTAAAAACAATAAATAAAAAAAACTACAACAACAAAAACATCACTGGGCACAATTAGTATTGTCATCATAAGTGGACATATTACATATTAGTGGAAGTGATGAAGTATATTATATATATATATATATGTACCCCGCCTTGTGCCCGATGCCTCCTAGGATAGGCTCCAGGTTCCCCGTGACCCTGAGAAGGAGTAAGCGGTTGATTGAAGATGGATGGATGGATGGAGATATATATATATATACAGTATATATATATATATATAAAATTAAGTATATTTCTATACTATTTATAAACTATTCTTCCTCTAGTTATACTATCATTGTTTTCAATAACACTAAGGGACAGGTACAAAAAGCTCAATTTCAATTTCAGGGATACTTTAATAGAGACTAATAGTAAATTCAATATTGTACCTCTTCTATTAAAAACAGTTCTCAAGCCATAAAATAGCACAAATGCTCTGCACCACAGCATACTGTGAAATGTATAGCAACTTATTCATTATGATTATATCATATTTATAAATTTATATTTATATTAAATTTATATTTATTCATTTAGCAGACGCTTTTATCCAAAGCGACTTACAAATGAGAGCACACTCATACACCAATGGTTGCAGAGCTGCATGCAAGGTGCTAGCTTGCCATCGGGGGCGACTTAGGGTTCAGTGTCTTGCCAAAGGACACTTCGGCATGGGATCACCCGGGCCGGGATTCGAACCACCAACCCTACGATTAGTGGACTAGTGGACGACCCGCTCTACCGACTGAGCCACAGCCGCCCATTATTATGATTATGATGATTATTCATTATGATGACTTCTAATAGCACTTATGTTCAGCAATTCCTATTTTCAGACTTCTCCTTACGTTCCACATGCTTCCACTCCTTAGCAACCACAAACCCCAGTAAAACCCCACAGGCCTTTTACAACCTAACTTTGTGCAGTATAAGTGATGAAGTCTTTCATTTTAAAAACTTTGAAAAGGTGGTTGAAGGTTTTACACCGAAAGGCATAGTTACACTGCACCTAACCTAACACTCAACACCCACAATTGCGCAGTCGAGTGCAAAGTTTTGCACACCCTTAGGATAAAAATAAAAAGGTATTACATTTATTTCATGCCAAGACGTGTGGTCGAGTGTCAGGTTTCACAAATTCCTTCCTAATCACAACATGTTCCAAGAGCACACTTTCGGATATACCAATCAAGTAAAAATGAATCAGTTGCCAATGTTTGCATCTCCCTGTCTCAGTGTGCACTAAGTATTTTCTAATAACCCATTTGCCTGATCTTTGCCTTTATAACGGCCTCCAAGTTCTCTCATACTATCTGAACAGCTTTTCAAACCTCTGAGGTGTAACACTGAGATCTCTCATAGACTAGATTTCAAACTGCCTCATTCAGATCAGATCTGGCAACTGAGAGTCATGATTCAAGCTTTTTTTTTTTTTTTATGATGATGTTACATCATGTTATGTCTTGAAAGCTTGTCTTTACACCTGCATCTCATTTGTAACTTAAAAAAAAAAATGTAAAACAAAAACGTTTTACTTTTAGTCCATTTAAAAAAAAAAAAAAAACTCCCAGGGTGCAAACTTTTGCACTTAACTTCATTTATTTAAAAGTGCACACACTAGACCAGTGACCAACAATTACATTACACTAGGTGGGAACTATAGTGGACATAAAGAGTTTGGATTTGTGATTATATTAGATTAAATTACATAACACCATCTAGATTGATTTATGCTTCCATCTACAGTGACATCATTAATATTGTCCGATAGTGATTTACAGACATACAGGTATACATGTATTTGTACAGGTTACTTTTGCACTTGAAGCATTATCACTATTTCCATTCATTCACTCATCTTCAGTAACTTTATCCTGGTCATGGTGAAACTGGAGGATCTGGGAATGCTGGGCGGGAATACATCACAGGGCGACATGCACATTCGCACATGCAGAGATTTAGAGTTGTCAATCCACCCATGTACTGGCATGTTTTTCCCAGAGAACCTGAAGGATACCCACATGAACCCATCGGGAACGTACAAAACCCCACATGGAGAGTAAACCAAGCTCAGGCACAAACCAGGAATCATGTTTGCCATGAGGTGGAAATGCCATCTACTGCGCCACTGTGCCGCCTGCATTATCACAATATTATCAAGAATAAATCTGCATGCAAATGTCAAAAAGTTGTGGTTTGACAAAATAACAGAACTTCAGCATCATTTCATCATTCATCCATTACTAGAAGAAAATCCTGACAGCCCATGTGACATGCAAGAGATTATCATAAAGCTAGGTTTTTCCTCTCTTTGTAGCCGATTAACTATTTTGAATACATTTTTACTGGCTTCAGTTTTCACTGTCTGACAGGAAAACAAAATGCACCGTTTACTTGTTTGTGCTGCTTAATCACGGCCTTCATTTCCAATATTTTCACAATGCATGACAAGAAGCTAAAAATACACACATATTTTACTGTTCATCCACTGCTCCGCAATCAACACTGCATTCTTTATACGGAGCATATTTTGGAATCAAGGATGTAGGGGAACGGCTTATTCCCCCCTCTGTCACACGCGCACACAAGGACAATTTTCCCAAATGAACAGAGATCATTGATAATCTACATTTGAGACAGAAAGAGCTTTAGTAGTAGCGGCACTGCTGAAAAGTGATCCCTCGCTTAACTCTTTCATCAGCAGGGTAATTAGCGTGGAGAAAAGGCTTAGCACCACACCACCAGTCAAGGTAACTCCACACTCTAATCCCCAACACAAATTGGATTTTCTTAGCACCGAGAAAACCTGTGTCCTGTGCCATCAAATCTCACACTCTACCCTCTCGTTCTTACCCCCCCCCCCCCCCCCCCCACCC
>JAFFST010045639.1:155200-171921 GCA_022414735.1 Noturus placidus | reverse complement strand
TCCTTGACTATTGTTTAAATTGGTTTGATGTTCCGAAACACTTAAGTGTGACAAACATGCAAAGGAACAGGTAATGAGGAAGGGGGCAAGCACTTTTTCACACCACTGTAGATAGATAGATAGATAGATAGATAGATAGATAGATAGATAGATAGATAGATAAGTGGGTGCGATACAGTCATTAAGCCGTGCAGGCAGGATGTAATGTGAAAGCGTTGTAATATCCAGTGAATGAGCAGGAATCTTTGCGTTCCAGATGACATTTTTCAGAGCAGCGAGACCTCTATAAATCACAGAGAATAAATGGCTCTGCCTAGCCCCAGTGAAGAGATGGATCCTGAATAAGACACTGATTTACTGGCCCTGATTAATGACAAAAGGTTTAAATTTACAGAAAGGGAGAATCCCAGTGCAAAACCTACCTTGTAGCCCCCAAGCCAAACTTAGCCTTTATGAACTTGAAGATGTGTTCGTCTGATCTCAGCTGCAGGACTCGCTATCATTAGGAGCAAAGAAAAAGTGGAAAAAGGAAGAAGTCTAAGGTGAATTGAGTTATAGAAGACATTTTGTCAGGAGTAGAGAGAGGTGTACAAAAAAATAAATAAATAATATAGCTGAACAGTACTAGAGAGGCAATAATCAGAAAAACCTAAGTCAATCAGAGGGATTCAGGCTACACGAGGATGATTATTAAAATAAATTGTCACAATATGCTTTATTAGGCGTATAATCTGGACTTCCAACACCATCACTAATCATGCTAGCTGATTAACAAAAGCTTTCCCTCTTGTTCCTGTTTCACTCTAGGATTTTCTTGCCTCAATGATCATCACTCATTTTAATTGCAATCCTATGGGAGGCGTAAGCAAGACAAGCTGAATGTAGACGCTTTTAAAAACACTCCTGTCATAATTTTTCCAACAGAGCAGAGAGCTTCCAAAAAATGTGCAGAGTGAAAGCAAGTTCCTTTTTTTTGTTTGTTTCTTAAATTATCCCACCAATCACAGGGAGCAGCCTAGAGGGGTATGCAAGAAAAACCCAGAGTGAAATCAAAGTGAAAACCAAGAGTGAAATGTGTGAAATCAAAGATATATCACCATGAAGCAAGCAGAAATCAATCTAACTTTGCTGTTAATGCTTATAGAAAATAAGCAGCAGCAGAGCCGATAACTGATGGGGAAAAAAAAACCCCTATGGCTATAGTTTAACCTACAGCAGCAACTAATTTTCATGAACCAGCTTGACATCTCTAGCCGATCCTCTATGGCAGTTTATCCAATCATGTGTTTATGTAAATGATTTCACATGAAAGCAGCTCATTGGACTAGAGACTAGCTTCAGCACTTGTCACTCTTTCATATAGTTTCCGTAAGTTTTCACGGCTTGATTAAAAAAAAAGTCAATGACAAAAACAGAATGTTTAATTAACAAATAAGCTATGCATGTATGCTCCCCATACCAAGCTCAAATATATGTTGTATCTTTTCAAAGTTCATGGTATTAGTCAAAAAATAGTAAAATCTATCTAATATAAAATTTTAAATGAACTTATTGATACCTATAAACTACTTATTAAGTGGTAAGACATTAAAAAGTAACTACTGTCACCATTCAGTCATGTTAGCACCTTATCCATTCCTTTATAAGTAAGGAATTTCAAAGAAAACTGAAAGGAGATTGAGTGGAAATTGAGTTGAATAACCCTGTGATAGAATATTTTTGACTTGACCCTGAACAGATGTAGCCCATGTCTCGGCACTCACCTTAGCCGTATAATTTATGATGAGGGTTAATGCGAGCACCAGGACTGCATGAAGAGCCAGCTTTCCTACACGCATGACAAAGCCTCCCGTCTTCAGTCCCGTCTGAGACGCACAGGGAAAAATAAAGTATCAGAAAAAGTAAAGCAGACCTGGTTATGAAGAAATTTCATTGTAATTACAGATTACTTCTGAGCTGTGTAATTTTACATAATGTTCAGTTATTGACTGTGTATACACACTCGGTTATACAACACTGATTAATCTAAAAATAGATGATCGTTATGTGACAATGGCTGCCGAATGGACAGAAAGCAAACAGCAGCTCACACTTACATTTACATTACATTACATTTAATCATTTAGCAGACGCTTTTATCCAAAGCGACTTACAAATGAGACACACTCACACACCAATGGTAGCAGAGCTGCATGCAAGGTGCTAGCTTGCCATCGAGGGCAACTTAGGGTTCAGTGTCTTGCCCAAGGACACTTCGGCATGGGATCACCCGGGCCGGGATTCAAACCACCAACCCCATGATTAGTGGATTAATTAGTGAACAAGTGCACAGCCTTATTCAAACAAAGATTATAAATATAAATACAGGGCAAAGAAGAGAGAAGAAAACACATTGATATAACTACACAGTGTTTGCGCTCCAGTCAAGTCTCCTACTTCATGTAGTGGGATAAAAAGATCCTAGCTACATTTTAAAGCACACACTTTATATAGCTATGATGCAGTCAGTGTGCTTATGCTGGGAAATTCACCCAGATGGTTAATACAGGAAATTCATTACAACCACCAAAAACCAAAAAAACCAAACAAACCATTAACTAGATTGTGAAGTACATAGTGTATGGTCGAAGAGTGCAATTTCTGACCTGAGCACATATAGCTAGGCAAGCTAGCAATTGAAGAATTAAACAATTCATCTCGGTTTTTACAGACGCATTGTTAATTAGGCTGCTCACTTACCTAAAATGATGCCGAATTCTAGACATGTTTAGAAGGTTATTAAAATGCAACATTTCTACATTGTTTTGTAGCTGTTATACAGTTGAGGTCATAAGTTTACACACGCTTGCAGGATTCGCAAAATGTTAATAAATAAATAAATAAATAATAAGAGGAGTCATTAAAAAATGCGTTTTTAATTTTTTTTAGTCCTGCCCTGAATAAGCTATTTCACATAACAGATTCAAACAACATAAACTTTCCCAGATGTTCTACATACATATTTCTCAGTTATTAACTGCATCCAGAAGAGAAAAAATGTAAACTGTGACACCTGGTTGAAAAAGTCATAATAACAATGTTATTATGTCAAAATAACAGAAACGCAATACGGTATTGTTTGGAGTCTATTGTCTTTTTCTTTTGATTTCAAAAATGCATTCTAAGTTTCTGTATTTTTCCAGGTTTGGAGATGAATGCTTTTAAATAGGATACTTTTTCCAGACTTTCCCCAGTGAGCACTGACTGATCAGAGACATCCATTACTGGGACAGTCTTGGCCACAATTAAAATGGCCCATAAAAAGACATTGCTAACGGTCGATATTTGGAATATCTGTGCCTTCTTTGGCCCATAAAGTTTGATGGCTTGTATATGAACACAACAGCAATCTTTTCTACATCTTGAAAAAAAAGAAGTATTATTCTGGGCAAAATCTAGATGTCCGATGAACACTGGGAAAGAACTTTTTTTCTGCAGAGTAGGTCCAGATGTGTGGATTAGCTATATTCATATATACACAGCACTGTGCAAAAGTCTTAGGCACCCTATTTTTTTTTTAGTACAAACTTAGATTTTAATTAGAATCGATTTTTTTTAAGACTTCCATATTATTGAGTGGATACAAAAACATTTTAGAGTTCCAATACATTAGTTTTCCAGACACAATCATAATGAGTGCTTCTGGGTTTTGCTGCAAAAATAAGAAGCAAATGCAATAGTCAACGTCTCCAGAAGAACCGGGGTTGGTTCTGCAAGATCCTCAGCAAAACTTAACTCTGCTCAAACTGTACCTGAGACCATTATTACTGTTTACTGCCCTTTAAAGTATTGTTTTTATATAGAAACATTTCATTATTGTTGACTGCATCTTTGCACTACAGCATTTCTTTGCATCTGCTTAAGACTTTTGCACAGTACACAGTTGGTCTACTCCACTGAGAGGAGTATCAAGCTATACTTTTCAGGTCATCACTTGAGTAAAAAAAATAAAAATAAAAATAAAACACTTTTAGTGATTCCAATGCATTATAGTAAATGCGAAGGCTGAATTTCAGCTCATACCTGGAAATGCTTGATGAAGAGCACAGCCACAATGAAGCTGAGCACCAGTGAGCCCAGCACCATGGAGTTACAGAACTGCAGCAGCCACACACACAGCAGACTCACAACTTGTACTAGATACAGAGATGTCGCCTACACACACGTACAGAGAGGGTAGGGATGTAATCGCATATTAATACATTATTTGTATTGAACGGATAACGTCTTCACAGGACGTGCAGCAATATATAGATAGTGGCATTGTGTTCCACACATAACAGAGAGGTTTACAAACACCAGCCTGCTTCTGTAACCCTGAGTTTATGCCACACACTGTGTTTGCACGTGTTTGTGTTACCTGCTCGGCTGTGAGAAAGTCCAGCGAGTCGAGAGTGAAGATGAGGAAGGCCTGAACCAGCAGGATGAACTGATTAAACTGCCATGTGAGACAGAAACAAAGCGTGCAGACAAACACCAGCCACAGCACCACCCTCTGTGCAGGGAACATACACACACACACACACACACAATGTTAACCTCAACTCTCCAAACCTCAGTACAGGATGTCCCTGTGATGGAGAATTCTTCCACCACAGAACAATCTGTCTGAACGATAGGCTGATGGAACATCACACACGGTTCAGCACCAGTTAAACACTAATGTCTTTCATATATTTCACCAATATTTATGAACGCCCATCTGAGCTGTTACATCACCTCAGCACTCAGAGGAAAAACAGAGCAGTCAAGAGAAAAAAATCTAAACTCTGCAGCTGTCAAAAGCAACGATGGAAAAGTCTTCCCCGGGATTCGGGCCGCACAATTAATCGGCCAAATGTGTGTGGACACCTGACCATCACACCCATGTGTGGTTCTTCAACAAACTATTGCCACAAAATTAGAAGCACACAATTGTATAGAATGTCTTTTACAATTTCCTTTTATTGGAACTAAGAGGTCCAAACATGTTCCAGCATGACAATGTCCCTGTGCACAAAGAGAGCTAAATAAAGGCAAGGTTTGCCAAGTTTGGACTAGAGGAACTCGAGTGGCCTACACAGAGCCCTGACCTCAACCGCACTGAACACCTCTGGGATAAACTGGAATGTTGACTAAGTCTTCTCACCCAACATCAGTGTCTGACCTCAGTAATGCTCTTGTGGCTGAATGAGAAGATCCCAATAGCTATGCTCTAAGGTCTAGTGGAAAGCGTTCCCAGAAGAGTGGAGGTTATTAGAACAGCAAAAGTGGACTAAATGTGGATTGGGATGTTCAACAAGCACATGAGTGTTATGGTCAGGTGTCTATAAACGTTGCCATATAGTGTATTAGTTTTTAGATATATCCATGCGCGCACGAGAGAGAGAGAGAGAGAGAGAGAGAGAGAGAGAGAGATGTAGTCAGATGTGCAGGCAGGCTAACAAACAGGAAGTGAAAGACAGAAAGGCAGATATTCAAACAAAGAAAAGAACAAAGAGAGACAGAGACGAAAAGAAAGGCAGAAAGGCAAAAAGGCAAAAAGGCAGGCAGACAGACAGGTCAGTGAGTCAGTCTTTGATACATAATGGTAATTTCAGCATTGAAATAATGAAGATCCTACATTTGTGCTCGAAGTACAAGATATAATCAAAAAAAAGAATAGAATCACGTGACAAACGTGTACCTGGTGCTGCAGCCGGAGCTGAGGACGCAGGTAGCAGGTGATGGCAGCCACCTGTAGCGCAAAAAACGGCAGAGACCAGTTCTCTCTCAGAGAGATGGTGAATTCCACACGTGTTGTGTCTACTCTACACACACACACACACACACACACACACACATATACACAAATACAGTCAGTACCCTCACTCACAAGGTCACACGCTTGTATTCAAAATGTTCCTTTTTCTTAGAAAAGAAATGCATGGAATTATTCAGAAAACCTTCACTGAAGCCAAAACCTTTCAGAATAGCAATGAGGTCCTGTTTCATGAGAGAATTTTAATTGCGTCTGTATCATACCTGTTGAGGATGTACCAGACTCCAGCAAGAGTCCCAGCCAACCATGACTCAGTGAGCATCCAACTGGTAAGGAAGAGAGCGAGTACATACACTGCTTGTAGAGCAAACACAGTGTAGATATAGAAGTACACTGGCTCGAGGTAGGACTGTAAACACACACACACACATTTATATGTTTTTGTCATTTTAAAGGCCAAGCATGTCTAGGAAGTACATGGGGCGGCTGTGGCTCATGTGGTAGAGCGGGTTGTCCACTAATCCACTAGTCGTAGGGTTGGCGGTTCGATTCCCGGCCCACGTGACTCCACATGCCGAAGTGTCCTTGGGCAAGACACTGAACCCCAAGTTGCCCCCGATGGCAAGCTAGCACCTTGTATGGCAGCTCTGCTACCATTGGTGTGTGAGTGTGTGTGTGAATGGGTGAATGAGACACAGTGTAAAGCGCTTTGGATAAAAGCGCTATATAAGTGCCATTTACCATTTACATATGAAAGTAACATATGTCGGCCAGAGGAAGGCCTACCCCTGGTGAAATTTGGGCATTGTTTCAAAATATATACAATTCTAAAATGTACAGGCTTTCAGAAGGGGAATATGTTACTCTAACTCTAATGATGTATCTCAACCAGAAGTAAAATTTAAAGACACAATGGAACAAACCTGGTCCCATACTCTCTAGGTGGAAGGGATTACATACTTCATCTCACATGTCAAATCACATTGATACTAGCCAATCGTGGGCATTATTGAGCCCATAATGCTTTCCTCTGACTGTATTACACTGTCCTGTCATGCAGCATGAGCAGCAGTACAAAAAGATTGAAAATGGCTGCCTTCACCCTGCTCATAATCATCTCACTGATCACTGACTAAATTTGTTGTTCTTAATTTGGTTATATTGGCATTTTAAAACTTCTGTACAACATGTGTAAGCGCTCTTCTCTGTTTTGATAATGATGTGACAGTGCGAGAGAATCGCAGACATTTTGACAGCCAGCATCTAATAACGAATGTACTTGATTAGGCCTCTGTCTGTTTCTCTATTCAAAAACATGATCAAACGGTGAGAAAAATCACACGTAGCTAGCAAGGTTTTAAACGAACATCATTTTAGACTGACTGTTTTAACCACTGCATTTGTTAAACTGATTTCTTACGCAACATGATCTCTGCAGGAAAATGCCATGGACATTTTCTTACATTATGGATGTGAAAAATACAATTTTGTCCAATATTTTGATCATTTTTGGTCAGAACTCAGCGACATCTAATGTGTTTTTTTTTTTTTCCCCTCGACTGGCCACACATATACAGTTACAGTAGATCACTGTTTATGGATTACAATACAAGGTGCTTATATTAAAATAACCCTTAATATATGTTAGGCTATACCTGAATGGGTAGAATCCTGTAGAGTATACTCAGCAACACCTCCTGATAGATGTTCATACGTTGTAGGATATTAATAGTCCTCATAGACTCTGTCATGTTGTCATTTATGAGCTCAGACAGACCTGCATACACACGCAAAAAATTGTTTTTAGCATCTGATTATCACCAGGCTGAATAATGCTATTAATTCCAAAACTTTAAAGAATCAAGTTTTACAACAACATTCATTTAACTGGCATAACATATGTCAGCACTTCATACTTGCATTAATTAACTTTTATTCAATCTATACTGAACAATAATATATAATGTAATATAATAATGTTACTATAGTAATTGCTTATAATTAACTCGTCTCTGGGTGTTATTGGAACTCATTGTGGATCATCATGTAAACCACTATAAATGTATTCATTAGGAGGGATGTAGCTATAGTTCTCCTCTGAAAATGCTTGACCAAAGGTTTCATGCACAAATGTCTATACATTCATATATTATAAACAAAATGCGGCCAAGATGTTCATGTCTCACACATCAACAAATATAATTTTAGAGCTTCTCCTGATTGTTTTATTTATTGTCAGCTCATTTGTGTGCATTGTCCTACTGAAATGACTAACTTGCCAATAATAGTTTATTTTTTATTATATTGTAGTTATTTAATAATGCTTATTTAAAGGCTTTCAAATATAAAACCCAAAATAATTATAATATAAGCAACAACATGCTAACTAATGGCAACAAAACAACAAAATAATGATGATGATAACAACAACAACAACAACATGATAGCTTTTGGGTTTTATTATCATCATTATTATTAGTAGTAGTAGTAGTAGTAGTAGTAGTAGTAGTAGTATTGTTGCTGTTTATCATTATTATTATTATTATTATTATTATTCAGTAACAAAAGCAACAATACTACTACCACTACTACTACTACTACTACTACTACTACTACTACTAATAATAATAATAATAATAAATAATCCTGCATTTCAGTTTTGCCCAGGTGTTTAAACTGCCACATTATTATTACATTTTTGTTTCCAAATAAAAAAATGCCGCTTTTTTAGTATAAAAAAAAAAAAACAAGACCATTTAAACTCCAGCCAATTTCTCCACAAGGTCACATTTCCTTATTATTTCCTTGTTATTATAATCTGCTTACACAAACACACTTGCTTTGAGTTTGGGTTTAAAGCTATATAGATCTCACTTAGCAATGCTACAGAGACCAAGTAAAAATTCCCTTTTAAACACATTCAATAAAGAAGTGAACATTTAAGAACGCCTTAAAATATTGAATATGTTTAAAAGGGAATTTTAGGCCTATTTGCATGATGATGCCCAATTGGTCAGGAACAATAAAGCAGCATCCAGAGAACAGCTATAAGCATTGTTGCTGCAGCAGTCAGTTTCTAATGGCTTAATTTGAATGTTTTTTTTTTCTCCATGCTGGAGCACAATAGTGATTTGGCTCACTTGGAGCTCTTTGAGAACGCTCTTGTTTTATTCCTTCTCTTCTAGAACTAACAAAGCTCCTGTGACTGTGCTCTCTTTACATGAACAGTAACGGAAAGTAGATTAAGTGGATGGGGAGGCATGACTGGTCAGCTCATTACATTCACTGGTCAGCTCATTTCATTCAAGTTTCCATTAGCTTGATGATTGAACCAAGAATGGGAAGAGCAAGCTGAATGGCAATTAGCAAAAATGCATTTGAAAGAACATGAGGACTCATGCTGATTTAGAAACAAAACACACGTGCAATTTTAAATTATTTAATGACGCACAGCAGGAGTTTCTGTTGAAATGAAAAAGAAACTACAGGATGCATCTATTTGATAATTCTACTCTTCTGAAATCAACTTCCTTGAACACTTGGACATTGATGCAGAAACACTATGAAGGTAATGATAATGAGTCTCTATTAATCACATATAGATGCGAACAGTGAAATTATTTTCTTCGCATACCCCAGCATGTCAGGAAGTTGGGGTCAGAGCGCAGGGTCAGCCAATGATACGGCACCCCTGGAGCAGAGAGGGTTAAGGGACTTGCTCAAGGGCCCAACAGTGGCAGCTTCGCAGTGCTGGGGCCTGAACCCCAGATCTCCCACTGCCACCACTGCAACTGTTGCTATCAACATCACTCAGTCCAGATGTCCAGAACTATTGGCACCATTCATGTAAATGAGCAAAAAATAACTAATATAAAAAAGAATAACATGCTAACACATGTTGAACAAGGTGGAGACACCTTTACAGGAATCCTGGTCCACTCCTCCATGCAGAACATTTTAAGCTCCTTGGTATTGTTTATATATGGACTTCCCTCTTCATTTCAGACCACAGGTTTTTCAGTAGAGTTCAAATCCCATTGATTTTCTGCTTGTTTTACCATTTCTGTGTTGTTCTGAAAGCTATGCACATTATGTTTGGCTCATCATCTTGTTGAAAGGCACTGTATGGCAAAATATTCTGGTAGAGGCAAACAGGTTTTGACCAAAATAATTTGATATGATATGGTCTCATCTGAAGGGGGCGCAGTGGCTTAGTGGTTAGCACAGTTGGCTTACATCTGCGGGGTTGGGCGTTTGAATCCTGTATCTGCCCTAAGTTGCATGTTCTACCTGTATTTTGGGGGTTTCCTCCCCCAGTCCAGAGACATGCACTGTAGGCTAATTGGCATTTCCAAATTGTCCATAGTGTGTGAATGCGTGTGCATTTGTGCCCTGTGATGCGTTGGCAACCCATCCAGGGTATCCCCTGCCTTGTGCCCAGAGTTCCCTGGGATACGCCCCAGGCTTCCCCATGACCCTGTGTAGGAAAAATGGTACAGAAAATGGATGGATGGTCTCCTCTGACCAAAACACAAAGCCATTTGCTCTGCCTTTTGGGGCTTCTTCCTTTTTCCTGTTTTTTATATTCATTACCTGATTTTTTCAGGTCAACAACCATTTATGCATTTGCTGAAAGTTCTTTGGCTTTTTTATTCCCCATGATAATGTATGTAACGGATGGGATTTGTACATGCATGCAACCTCATATTTATAAGGCATGGTTAAATGCACCAGTGGAGTTTCTGGAGACGGAAAGTGGAGATGGATCATATACCCAATCCGATTCCAGCAAAAAAAAAAATTGGTGCATCGGATTGTGGACAAAACATTTTACAACTTAATAGTTTTTAAAGAAAACAAAACAATGGGTTTTCGGTATCGGTAAAGAAACATGGTAGTGTGCCATCTCTAGCTAAGACCAAATTAAAAATGATAAATGTTTTTCAAGAATTACAATTTGTTTGCCAGTGATTGACAAACCAGTAGTCTGGGCAACCAGGGCAAGCAGTAATAACAACAACCCAGAGCAGACAAGTATTTTCAACAACCAGAAAAAGGACACACACACAAAAAAAACTTTTAATCTTGTATGTATGTTTAAACATAATGCATTTCACAGCGTCGTGATGTACCTCGATGCTGTTACTACCGCATTCGCTGCCCATTCCAAATTCCACCGCCTGCTGAACTACACACAAGAGCCAGTTCAACCACCTACCATATGGTAGATGGTAGAACAAAACTGACTGAAAAGCTGTCATGTAGGCAAACTCTCGTGCTATAAGCAACATTTCAGAGTAATGTTCTATACAATCATTTTTATGACCGGTGCCAATACTTCTGGAGGGCAGTATTTAAGTTTGTGAACAAATTGAGGTTAAATGAAATTGAACAGGTGTTCAGACCATGTGCTCCTCTGCATTTCATTTATGGTTTGTTTCGTGTCTATAGAAGGATCTGATACCCAATCCGATACCAGCAAAAAAAAAAAAAAATGGTGCATGGGATTTTGGAGAAAACATTTTCAAACTTAACAGTTTTTAAAGAAAACTATTTGATAGTTTTGATAGAAAGCACTGACACCAGTCATAGCATGTGCTTGTGGCTTACATTTCAATCTCGGCAAATGATGGACATTTAGTTTGGCAACAGTTGTATTGCTGTCTGCCCCGTTTAAATGTTGTGAATTTGGACTGGATTCTGACGGACTTGTAAATCACTTTGGATAAAAGTGTCTACGTAGAAATCTGGTGTTGTTTTCATATTATGGTGAAAAAAATCGCAGAGCCTTCAGGCTATTTGGACAGCAGGTTTCAAAACTGAATAAATCTCCATACCTTCCTGTATAGACGAGGCGCTGAGCATCTGTTTGTAGTAGGAGTAGTAGAGGCCACATTCTGTCCGAAAGGAGATTTCACGCTCCACTTCCTGCCAAGATATCCAAAATATGACAAATGAGCAGAGGGATAAAATAAAAGCTGTGACATATGGTGTCTTCTGAGTATGTAACAGATGCTTATTTAAGCGGTACATTATTTTCAAACAGATGTCGGCATAATGGAATTACAAAAAAAGTTGGAAACAAACAGGTGCAATAACTACGGCCGGTTAAATTAGTCCTTATTAACAATCGCTACCGTCTAGCATGATTTAAACAGGTACGAAGAAGAAAACCTCCACCGCAGATTGGGAGTCCCAACCACAGTGTGTTCTTGCCTTACACAGTGTTCCTGTGATCCACAGCAGCAAGGATGAAGCGGTTAACAACGATGAATAAATAAATGGACAAACATATAAAAAGCATATGAAATCATTTACAGTGTGAGAGGCAATGAACAAAAATATGACATTTTATTAAGTGCATTACTAATCCCTGCTCTTCCAGACCCAACTTTGGCTCCAAAGAATACAACTTGCACAGTTTCTTCAGTTTCATTAAGAGATAATAAAATACATAACCTAATGTGCCTTTTCAAAACAACAATATGTACTGTATATTGAGAAATAATAAAGTAACAGTCGCAACTTTGACAGCAGAACTCATTTTAAAGTCTGCACCAAAGCTCTTTTCAACTTTCAATAGTGCTTGCTTGTGTTTTTAGAAATATAATTATCTTAATAAAGCAAATGTAATGCAGCACACTCTTAGACATATCGGACTATGAATAAAAATCTCAGAGAAACACTGTTTTTTTTGTTTTTTTAGATTGTAGACATAAATAGATTTAATACCAAGTTTGAGATTCACATCTCATCACAGGTTATAAGATTAGTATTAACTGAACTGCACACCCAAAGATCTACAGAATTGCACATATATCTTCAAAGTGGTCCTTCTTACCTCCAGTTGGGAAAACCAGAGCAGGTTTTCATGGATAGAGTAAACAAACCAAGCATGGAACAGTCCAATCACTCCTGCCAATGTTAAACCAGCCACCATGCCAACAATCTGCCAACAGCTCAAGTCATTAAGTCTCATCCATGAAGAGTTCCAGGAACTTCTGTCCAGCCACTGCCTTGTTTTCAGGACCCTTGTGTGTTCTTTTGTCCCACAGTTATCCAAAAAGACGCCGTCCAGAACGCGCCCCTGCATGCTCTTGCCTCTGCGTCTTGCCTCCATTGCTGCTTCTCTGCCTTTCTGAGGGCTTTTTTTTTTCTGTTTCTTGTCTTTCCCTGATGATCAGTGAATGAATCCAGCCTACACTTCCCCAGTCTTAAAGGAGGAGCTGGCTCAAACAGTGCTCCAAATGAAGATCCAAATTTTATAAGATATTTTATGAGATCAGCAAAAATTCGGGAGATGTTTGTAGGCACACAAATCAACAGTCGGCCAAAAAAACTGACCGTCCTACGACCGGACAAGACACAAAGCTGAGATAGGAAGGAAGGTATTTGAGCAGCACAACTGGTGTTTGTAGGAAAAATGGAAAAAGAAAGATGAGGACTTGGAACATCACTTGGAAAATCTAAAAAGCATTTGTCTAAGCTTTTTAAATGATCTAAAACTCCGGTCTGAAATGACGTCCACAAGGTACTATAACAGTCATGGACATGACTTCATACACTGTGAATTCAAAAGAGTCCTGGCTGCAGCTGCTTTGTGTCTCACACCGGTATCCCAGAGGAGACACCAAGCTGACATCAAATCATTTTAGCACAATGTCTGAACACTAATAACATATGGCAAAGATCTACAGAGTAAAAGCCATGGGTTCATAGGTTATCAAGAAATCCGGTTCACTTTAAGATAACCTTAACCCAAAGTAACTTTTCTTGACTCATTATGACTCAGACTTGTACATGTACGTGACTGCCATGTACGTGACTGCACTATATTTTTTTTTTCTCCATACACTTCCTCAGTCTGTTCTCTCAAAGACCAAGGAAAATGGATTTCCAGCATGACAGATCATCATTACATATAAGGCGTTTGCACTCCCATGAGCCTGACGCACCCCAGGAGGCATTTAACCACAGGTGAAAAACAAGGAACATTCTGAGAATAAAAGCTCCGGTCATTTCTTCCTTCAAAACAAAGTGAAGCAACCCCCACATTTATCGAGCGAGAGAACAGATGACAGCGGAGAATGAGTCATAACCGTGTCTTAAAATACTACACAGCACAAGTTTGCATCACTCTTGTTCTCTCCATTACAGTCACGACCGGACTTGAAGTAAACCTAAACGTGACCTTTTTATGAGTGAACCAGCACATGCTGCATTCACCAGGCGGGGGCGGCCGGGAACGACAGAATGACTGCATGCATAGCAGGGCAAATAATACACCACCAAGAACTGTTATGTCATAATTTATCAAAAACTAATACATAGCGTTTCTTGTATTGCTCTTATAATTCAAGAAAAGAAAAAAAAAGAATAAACTGTTTAAAGACATATGAGAAATCCTGACAGGGAACATATCTGAAAGTCCTGTTTGCACTCTCCTAATTTACAAACAAAAATGGCACAAAAGTCACATGAGAAGCTGACTGTGCATCCATAGTCATTATCCACTCAAATGAAATAGTTTGCGATGTAGTACATTATGATCTCGATAACAAGTTACAAAGTCATTGGCCATCGTTTTAGCTATGAGCTAGTGTTTTGTCCACATATAGAAAGTAAAAATATGATTTGTTTAACTGTGAGATGATGTATGGTGCATGTTGTGTTAACAGGAGTGTTACAAAAGGTTGAGAAGCTCTTTGTTATATAATACATACAATAAAATATGATTTACATTACATTCTGTTTGCAAGACAATCTGTATTTCTAATGAATGCACACATCTGTGTTATCTCAGAGATTACATGTCTCATGACCCAATTTCAACTGTCCTGTCTTGCACATGTACTCAACTAATACACTTTTCTTCCTGAGCAAAATGCTAACTCTGTCAGGAGGATATGAGGATAAACCACACTGCCACCTGATCTGGGGAAGGCCTCGTGTTCAGACCTTTCTGTCAGTTCAGAACACGGACTAAAATAAACGTGTCTGTCTGAACTGAACAATTTCTTGGCTCTCTCCTGGACTTCTGTTTCAGCTTTGGAAGCTATTGTATAATCTCCTGCCCATTATAAATACATGATTATCTGGGAAAGCAAAACATTCACTGACCACATTTGCAGAATAAATCACACTTTTCCAGCAGGAAACATGCACGTGTGTGTTTAAAGTATTAAGTAGAAACTCAGACAACAGCACCAAATAAACCTGTTCCTCAGGAATTTATAACCACAGAGCTGCTTTTTACTTTCACATCGATGCTCTAATATCTCCTTCAAGTTCTCTTCCTGCAAAGATTATAAATAATTTAAGTCATGCTTGATTGAACTATGGCATGGTATGATAATGCAATATATAATGGTTTCCAGTACATTGCTGAGTGCTGATTTCTTCTGTTTTTGAGTATACCTCATAAATAGTAATAAATAAATACATAGTTTTAGATGTTCTAATGAAAAACATAAAAATAAGGCAACCTGTTTTTATTTAAAAAAAAAAATACTTATCACCCATGTGAAAATCTAATTGCCCCCTTACACTTAAAATCTGGTTGTGCCACCTTTAGCAGCAATAACTGCAACCAAATGCTTCCGATAACTGGAGATCATTCTTTCACTTACATATAGGACCAGAACCTACGCCTATGCTTTGGATCATGAGTTGTTGCTGTGTACTTGGAGGAATTTTGGAAGGTCTGTCATTTCTAGGAAGGTTCACTACTGTGCCGAGTTTTTACATTTGGAGATAATGGCTCTCACTGTGGTTCTTTGGAGTCCCAGAACCTTTGAAATAGCTTTGTAACCCTTCCCAGACTGATGTATTTCAATCACCTTCTTCATCATTTCTATAATTTCTTTCAATTTCAGCATAGTGTGTTACTAAGTAAGACCTTTTAACCAACTTCATGCTGTAGAAAAAGTTCTATTTAAGTGTTGATTTGATTGAACAGGGTTTGCAGTGATCAGGCCTGGTTGAGTCTAGTCCAGCTGAACCCCATTATGAATGCAGTTCCATAGATTTGGGGAATTAGTAACTATGGAGGCAAATATATTTTCACACAGGCCCAGTTGGTATTCCATAACTTTTTGCTTCAGTAAATAATATTATCATTTAAAAACTGCATTTTGTGTTTACTTAGGGTGCCTTTGTTTTATCTTAGATTTTGAATTAATTTCTGAAACAATTTAGTATGTGTGAGATATACACAAAAACAGAAGAAATCAGGATGGGGCAAATACTTTTACAGCACTGCAAGGTATCCGCAGGTTGATGATTTTCATTTTTTTCCATGATCATTTAAAAAAGGCAACATTCTGGAAAAATGACAACAAATCAGGTTTTGAGCAAAATTGGGTTCTCTGATATACTCACAAGTCAACTTTAACTAACGTTAGGAAATCAACATAATCAGCGTAATCAATGAAGTCAGTAAAAGCATCCTAGCAGTTAAAAGGTATGTGATGCAGGTGCACTGCAGCCTGAATCAAATCATTACATGCAATTATCTCCATTTTTTACTTTGGCTGGTAACCACCCTTTAAAACGTGATCACAATTTGTTAACATACCAGTCAGTGCAAGATTTCAGAGTACACTTACACGATCACGTACAGAGGTTTTTTTTTTTGTGGTCAAAAATGGTTGATTTTGCCGTGGCTTTTTTTTTCAAAATCTTTTTTGTGGAAAACTACTTGAATCGGCAAAATTGCAATCGCACAAAATTATTTTGCACAGTCTTTCACAGTTATGTTTGTTAGTAAATAAGGTAAAATAAACTTTATTGAAATTCCCTCACATAAGAAAGAATACACATTAAATAGTACTAGAATAGAAAAATGTCATATAATATATATATATATATATATATATATATATATATATATATATCGCCACCTTTTGCTGCGATTACAGCTGTAAGTCGCTTGGGGTATGTC
>JAFFST010045639.1:104649-131282 GCA_022414735.1 Noturus placidus | reverse complement strand
TTCCAAAGAGTTCCACTTTTGTCTCATCGGTCCACAGAATGTTGTCCCAAAAGTCTTGGGGATCATCAAGATGTGTTGTGGAGAAATTGAGACGAGCTTTGATGTTCTTTTTGCTCAGCAGTGGTTTTCTCCTTGGAACTCTGCCATGCAGGCCATTTTTGCCCAGTCTTTTCCTGATGGTGGAGGCATGAACGCTGACCTTAACTGAGGCAAGTGAGGCCTGCAGTTCTTTGGACGTTGTTGTGGGGTCTTTTGTGCGCTCTTGGGGTAATTTTGGGCGGCCGGCCACTCCTGGGAAGGTTCACCACTGTTCCATGTCTTCGCCATTTGTGGATAATGGCTCTCACTGTGGTTCGCTGGATTCCCAAAGCTTTGGAAATGGCTTTATAACCCTTTCCAGACTGATAGATCTCAATTACTTTCTTTCTCAATTGTTCCTGAATTTCTTTGGGTCTCGGCATGATGTGTAGCTTTTAAGGATCTTTTGGTGGACCTTACTGTGTCAAGAAGCTCCTATTTAAGTGATGCCTTGATTGTGAACAGGTGTGGCAATAATCAGGCCTGGGTGTGGCTAGAGAAATTGAACTCGGGTGTGGACAACCACAGTTATAGTAAGGGGGGCAATCACTTTTTCACACAGGGCCATGATGGTTTGGATTTTTTTTTCACCTTTAATAATAAACACCTTCATTTACAAATTGCATTTTGTGTTTACTTGTGTTGTCCTTGACTATTGTTTAAATTGGTTTGATGTTCCGAAACACTTAAGTGTGACAAACATGCAAAGGAACAGGAAATGAGGAAGGGGGCAAACACTTTTTCACACCACTGTAAACTTTTGAACTGATTTATTTGTGTAACTTCAATTATTATTGTGTCTTGTGTCCTATATGTAAACATCTATTATTTGAAATAGCTTATTCAGGAGAGTGCTAAATTAAAAAAAAATGTAATTATGATCCCTCATATTTTAGTTTAATTATTAACATTTTGCAGATACTGCAAGGCGTATGTGAGATCAACTGTACTTGAGGGAGGTGCTTATCACTGCTCATTTAATGCATTTCAAACAAATCTCTATATAGATCTCGCCTTCAAATGTGCCTTATGGCGGCTTTCCATCAATGTACTCATCCTTCACATGATCAGGCTGTTGATCGAGTGTTTTGTTCTTAGATGTGCTTTGTTTTTCAGGCCTCTGTCCATCGTACCCGGAATCGAAGAGCTTCAGTAAGAACTGTCCATCTGTCACACTGACACATCCTGTCCAGTCATTTGATGAATATTGGACATTTATGATTTTCACACTGACAAATATGATGAGGAAAGTAATGTATTAATAATTTTATACAGTTAATGAACAATTAATGTGCTAAAGCCTACACAAAACTCCTCTTTGTTCGATTTAATGACATTACTGTTTGGGCATACATTATGACTGGCCTTTGCCTGGGAATATATTCTTCTTTTAGTCTTTTACAAGCTTTTAATGTTTTACAAGCTCCAGCACTGATCACATAGAGTACGTCACAGAGACGCACTGAACATCCCACTGGCAAATAAGATTAAAAAGAATGACTGTGATATAATTTATTGTATCCTTTATGTAAGCCAGAATCATTTTTTAAAATTCAAGCATTTTGGATCATGCTGCTTGAAGACAGAGTTCATAAAACGCCTAAAGAGCATCTTTTAGATATGCATACGTGCCATTGTGTGTGAAACCGCTTTGAAATTCTTAGATGTTCAACGCAGAAACTGATGAAAGAGAAAGATGTGTGCATCCACATGGTTGGGGGAGAAGTATTAAAAGAATGCTGCAGCCAGTATGAAAGGGTTTAAGATTATCAAAGAGATTTAGGAGAATAAATTGGCAGGCAGTTCACTGAAGTGAGGGATTATGGTGCAAGAAAAGTGTAAATGTTTAATGGCTCGCTCTCTCTCTCACTATTTTTTTTTTATATTTATTTTTTCTTGGAAGGCACTCATGTGTCTGGCTTTAATTCCTGATAAGCCCAAAGGAGAAAGTAGGTTGCAGACTTTTTTTTACCTCATTCCAAACACTATCTCTTTCTGGAGACATTTGGATGGGGGGTGGAGTAAAAGATTTAAAGCACAAGGCCATGGCTTATTAAAGTTAAGCTAATACATTTTCCAGTGGACTTGAGTGCAATTCTTAAAACCGTGATATAAAACGGTGTCTGTTTTTCTATCTGTCCACTTACCCAAGCACAAAAACATGGTTTTTTGGGGCTGTGTAAAGAAAAAAATATGAGATTTGCATTTATCTGGTAAAAAAAACCACAACAACTATAAAAAAGGCAAAAGAGCCATTTGACACGTTTTCTCTTTTTTTCCCTTAAGTGATTTATTTTTTCATCTCTCTCTCATTGCAGTCATCTATTGTTTTGCCTTGAACACCACTTTCATGAAGCTTTGAAAAGAAGCCCCCCCTCCTTTTTTTTTGCCAAAGCGCAATGCAATTCATCATAGCTTATCACTATTCCTGCAGTCCAAGGTTATGATATTTTCAATTTGCATTAAGTCCACCAAAGACTGCTTTAAATTTCAATACATACTTGACTTTGCCTCACATTTTATATACAATACTGTGCTCAAATAATACGAAACTAACTCAACTGAAATAGCATTTGCTGATCATTAGTACCCCGCCTTGTGCCCGATGCCTCCTGGGATAGGCTCCAGGTTCCCCCGTGACCCTGAAAAGGAGTAAGCGGTTGAAGATGGATGGATGGATGGATAAAAGAGTTTAAACGTGATTCTAACCCGAAGTCGGTGTTGTTTTGTGATGACAATCAGATTAACGTAGGTCTAATGTAGGTGTTTTGCATCATGTGTTTAGTATGACTTTCATTTAAGGCTCAATAATAAACTATTTAAAAGCAAGTTGTACATATAGTACTTTACTATAATTAAGGAAGCATTAATCTATGAAGTTGGATCTCAGTGGAGCAGGCAGCATTAGCACCTCACAACTTTGGGTTTCGTCACTCTTCCCAAAAACATGGCAGTATGTTGATTGGGCAAGATAAAGTCCTATTTCTGAATGTGTGTGTACATACATGTGCGGTGCCCTGTCATGCACTGGCGTCCCAGCCACATCTATTCCAGGGATAAGCACCAGATCCACCACAATCCTGACAAGGATTGAGTGACTTTACTGAAAGTGAGTGATTATTGCATAAAAGATTATTCATATAACATTTAACAGCATTTTTATGTAATGTATTAATATGTAGTGATTAGGTTAACACATTACCTCAACTTTTTTTTTTTAAATTTATTATTAAATTTATATTTTAGCTCCAGTCTTAAGGCCCCACTATCCTGCTTTTTCTGCTATGATGACCGCAAATGGAAGCAGCGGAAAGAGGAGAAAAAAAAAAAAATTAATGTATATATTAAATAAGGAATAAAACACGATGGAATTAGCAGTTATAGGAACGTAATCAATGACAGTCCGATGCAGCCTGACACAAATTTTCTATTACACTGCATCCTGAAGTATTTATTTAATTACATATCATACTTTTTATGCATTTACAGTTACTGTTAATGTTGTGGAATGTCTGTGAAACAACTAGGCTCTGTTATTACTTACCTTCGAATAGTTATAACATTCATTCCCTCACCTGCTTCCCCCCCCTCCCCTTTCGAAGTTAATAAGACAATAAAAAAAGCAGGTTGTTTTGTTACCAAGAAACTACAAAGCACAAAGACTTGAATTTTCCATGACAGAAAAATCTTTGCCAGTAAAAGCTTTACCTCTGACTGTTCCAAAGTACCATGATGCGATTTACTACAAAGAGCATCAGCAAGGCCTTTCTTATGCTTTTTAAATCCAACATGGGCAGTCGATCAGCTGGATAGAAGCACAATAAAGACGCTAAACTTTGCTCCGGTGTGAAATGGAAAAGTTAAGCTCTGTGGATTTTACTCCTGTGGCTTCCTTTTTTTTTTTTTTGTTGCTGACCACCAAAAATGATGACACTTTCAGAAGGTTGACGTAATTGTTCAGTTTTTAATACCAAAAAATACAAGTCATAACATTTTACAGTCTATGAAGTGTAAATAAATAATCAAACAGAACACTAGGTTTGTGAAATATGGCCCTGCACGACCATTACAATATGAACTTGAAAAATAGTGCTGAAAGGCATTAACAATGTTAAAGTCTACTGTTCTCTTCTACATTTTGGCAGCATTACTTCAGATGATATCCTTTTCCATTACCCAGGATTACAGTAGAACTGTTTATATACTTTGGCTAGGCAAAACTATATTTTTCTTTCCTGTAGTGTGTTTACAAGTTGCCTTAAAAATAGAAATTCTTAAAAAAAAAAAATAATAGAGTCCAAATTGAACAGTATATACACAGCCAGAGATGTATAAAGCCATACTACAGTACCAAGTGTCAATACATTACAGAAATTATGAGAACAAAATCTTAAGAGTCAAGGCGTAATTCAGTCGCAAGCATTTATGGGGCAACATTTGGCTTCAATTTAAAAGGGAACTAACCGGGAGTATAAAAAAAAAAAAAACAACAAAAAAAAAAAACAATAAATGGAAGGCACATAACTGACTGAGCACCCATGTTCAGAGATCAGGAAAAAAAAATAAATAAAAAATCAGTTATGTGATGCATGGTATGTTTGCAGGTATGCGAGCTCAGTGGGTGCAGAATTGTAGCTAAATACGCAAATAATTGCAAAGCTTATGTGTGTTCCAAAAATAATACAAAACTACCTATACTATACTTTGCTTCCCCAATCTTCTCCTACAGTCTTTCCAGATAAATAAGCTGTTCCATTATTATCAAGAACTGCAAAACAGCAAATTGCATCCCGAGTGCACACACTCAACATCTGATTGCATCTACATCGCTTGACTGGATGTATGAGTTTAAAAATAAAAAGGTTTCCGAGAATCCCAGCTAAAGTCAAATTACTGTGATTAAAATGCACAATGAGCTCGAGTGATTGCATGCTCCACGTGCATACCAAGCCATTATCTTCCTGTTGCATGCTCTTCCGTCTGTAAATTAGGCTGAGATATTCATAATTCGCCGTGTTCGAGATATTCTTACATAAAATTACTTACTTTGCATGATACATTGTTCTCCCCAAATGCAATGTCAAAGCTCATGAATTTATGGATTTCATTTGTCTTAGCTGTTGACATGAAATCAATAAGAGTATGTAAATGATCTCTTGATGTGTGTATACAAGACTAATTATTTATGTATTTATTTAAAGGTTTTTGGAAACATTTTGACCAGAGCCATCAATGTTTAAAAGTTCTATGGACACATTTTACATTTAAAAAAAAAAAATAATAATAAAAAAAAAATAATTTGTGGCCATTTAATCATAAAAATCACATCAAAACTTTTAAATGTAAACTAAAAAAATAAAAAAAGATAGAAGGAAATAGTCAAGTTTCTGTATGTGTTTAAATATAAAAGGAAGAACTTAGCATTACGCTATGTTACTAGTAAGACCATGGTGTCCTATGAAAGAAAAATATCTTTTAATAAATGTTACTTACGTTACAATACATCACCATATCCAATGCACAGGTCTTTAAATGTGTGCGCTATAATCCCTCGCAGTTAAAGTATGACAGTTTACTTGGCTTTTACTGCAGTATTTGTCTTGGATGGAGTTTTTATTACCTGATTATTATTTTTTTTGGACCGGTGACCATTAGAATGTCTTGTGACTATGTATTTAAACAGTACTAGCAGATAAACACACTTCTGACTCTCTTATCTGTATGTTTAAGATACATTCCTGAAGTGATACTTGGTTCACTCCAAATGTGCTGAAGAAAGTGTCGATAGCACCAAAACAACAACAACAACAAAAAAAACAAAAAAAAAAAACAATCCGCCCTCTTTCTGTGAGAATAACGGAAGGGCACATGCAAAGATATAAATTAGCGTGATAAATATTAACACAAAAATTGACAAACGAAAAGATAAACAAACCTATACCTTTCTTCCCTTACCATGAAACAATACCTCATACAACAAACAATACTGATAAATATTACAGTGAAGTAGAGAAGCTGCCGTGTGGATGATTACCCATAATCTACTGTACATTTATACCATGTAGAAAAGTGAATTCATGAGGTATGAAATGCCATTCAGTCAAAAAAATATTCACCTGTGATAAGTATTTCCTTGGTTAAATTAAAAAAGAAATCAGTCTGGTAACGTTTCAGAGGAAACGTTCGAATCCTGGATTATGCCTGAACCTTAATGACACCGAGGGAAAAAAGAGGAAAAGGGGAGGAAGAAAAAAAGAGCTACAATAAGAGTGCAGAGTGTCTGTATCTGTAAAGCAGTGTATCAAAAGCACTAAAGAAAAAAAAGTGCAAAAGAAAAAAAAAGTTACTGGCTCTAATTTTTAGAAATTTACTGCATGTGTGTACACTGATTTTCCTCACTGTGTTGAGCTGGCCTCAGAAGCCTGCTGCTGCTGCTCTTTGCTCAATATGATGCTGAAGATGTCATGCTCCTTCATGTGCTCCATCAGCTGCTCTTTACTGGTGGACTCGAAGCCGCAGATGCAGCAGCAGAAGAGAAGCATGCAATACTCCATGCCTGCTGGCGGATGCCCGGTGCCTCCTTTCCTCACCGATACCTCCAGCGCTTTCGGGGCCGAAGGAGGCGACGCCTTCTCCTTCTGGCTAAGGACGATGTATGGGCGGTCTACGGAGGGATCTGGGCCTGATTTTGAAGGCACAAATGGAGACCTTTTGCCCGGGATAGAGAAACAGTGAGAGAAGGATAAAAATGAGAAAGACTATGAAGGTTTTAAGTCAAAAAAAATCATTCTACAAGTCTAATAGCTGAACTGGACTTTACAAGTGCTGCCCTGATATCTCAGCTACAAGACCATCATGAAATATTATACAATATACCACAGCGCGGTTCCTCAAACCTGACTAGTCAGAAGGTGATTAATTTTCTACAATAGTGGTTCGGTTTCATAATTTGGGCCTGTTTTGCTGCATCTGGGCTTGGACGACTCGCCATCAGTGATGATACATTTACATTTATTCATTTAGCAGACGCTTTTATCCAAAGCGACTTACAAATGAGACACACTCACACACCAATGGTAGCAGAGCTGCATGCAAGGTGCTAGCTTGCCATCGGGGGCAACTTAGGATTCAGTGTTTTGCCCAAGGACACTTCGGCATGGGATCACCCGGGCCGGGATTCGAACCACCAACCCTACGATTACTGGATTAGTGGACAACCCACTCTACCGACTGAGCCACAGCCGCCCGAAACAATGAATTCTGAATTATACCAGCGATTTCTAAAGGAAAATATCAGGATATCTGTACATGAACTGAATCTCAAAAGAAAGTGGGGCATGCGGCAAGAATGGTTAAAGAAGAATAAAGTAAATGTTTTGGAATGGCCAAGTCAAAGTCCTGACCCTAGAAATGTTATGGAAAGACCTGAAGAAAGCAGTTCATGTGAGGAAACCCACCATCATCCCAGAGTTTAAGCTGTACTGAGGAACGGGCTGAAATTCGTCCAAGCTGATGTGCAGGACTGATCAACCGTTACTGGAAATATTTAGCTGCAGTTATTGCTGCACAAGGGGGTCACACCACATACTGAATTCAAAAGGTTCACATACTTTTGCCACTCACAGATATGTAATATTGGATCATTTTCCGCAATAAATAAATGACCAAATATAATACTTTGTCTCATTTGTTTAATTGGGTTCTCTTTATCTACTTTTAGGACTTGTGTGAAACTCTGAAGATGTTTTAGGTCATTTATGCAGAAATCTAGAAAATTCACAAACTTTCAAGCACCACTGGATGTTTTTTCACCTGGTCATAATGTGTTGTATTTATGTCAATATTATGTGTACATAGTTAAGTACAATTGTATAAAAATCTGAACCAACCATAGATGAGGATTAAACAAAGTGACTTGTTAAAGCAGCAGAGCAGGGCTATTCAACAGATGAACCACATGGTTTTTAACAGCCACAAGCCAGCAAAATTGCTTCTTGAGACTGGTGCAGGAAAATAATCTCACTGAAATGAGTCAAGCAAAGCAATCACTAAAAGAGAAATGAATGAATGAGAGTTCCGGGTACTCCGGTTTCCTCCCCCAGTCCAAAGACATGCATGGTAGGCTGATTGGTGTGTCTAAAGTGTCCGTAGTGTATGAATGTGAGTGTGCCCTGCGATGGACTGGCACCCTGTCCAGGGTGTACCCCGCCTTGTGCCCGATGCCTCCTGGGATAGGCTCCAGGTTCCCCGTGACCCTGAAAAGGAGTAAGCGGTTGAAGATGGATGGATGGAGAGTTCCTGCTGTTTTCTTGCCATGTAGTCTTTTGTTCTGTCGCATTGCAGCATGCAGCAGGTGGAAATGGTATTAAGTATAGTACTGTGCAAAAGTTTCAGGAAGATAAAAAGAAATGCTGTAGAGCAAAGATGGCTTCAAAAAAATGAAATTAAATGTTTCTACATTTAAAAAAAAAAAATGCAGTAAAGAGCAGTAAACATTAATAAATGAAGCAAAGTCAATATTTGGTGTGACAATGTAAAAAGTCTCCAGTACAGTTAGTGCAGTTTAATAAGGACATGAACTGTACGTTTTATTGAGCGTCTTGCAGAACCAGTCACGGTTCTTCTGGAAACTTTGACTGTCGCACTCACTTCTTATTTTTGTAATAAAACCCAGCAGCCTTCATTGTGTTTTTTGTCTGAAAAGTTTCTCTTACATAATATGCTGCTTTCTTTACTGACATAAAAACATTTTTCTGTAACATTTAATTTTGTGTTGGAAAACGAATGTTTGGAAATTGAACATGTTTTTTTGGTACTCACCTGATAACGCAGAAGTCAAAATAACAATCTATAACAAAGTTTGTACTTAAAAATAAAGTGGCTAAAACTTTTGCACAGTACTGTAGGCTCACACATACAGTGACCCGCAGTGACGAAGCGACTGAAAACCATTCATTTTCAACGAGAACTGCTGATTTCTGTTGACATGAGTGACAACGCCCACTGGCGAGTAGATGTGGGTGTGTCCAGAGACACGAGAAAGATGAGAAAAGTTTAACTTTATGCAAATTTGGAAGAACAAATTCCAATGGGAGCGCATGTGACCCGTGATTCACCATACCACAAGTGATTCTGTATTGTTTAGTGGACCCAGACAGTCCGGCACTTGCGCAGTAAAATAGATGGCTGAAATGGCAAAGAGCACACACTGCTTCTCCTTCATCTCGAAGGACATGATGCATTAAGACCAAATACTCGATTCTGATTGGCTGGACGGTGCGTGTTCAAACCGTGTAATGCACAAATAGTTCCAATCAGTTTAATTAATTAATTAACTAAATTAATGCGTTATAAATGACTGTAACCAGTGTAACATACAGTACATTATAATGACTCGTAAAGTAACCACAATCGATTCAGGGTGTCACTCACCGGCTGCTTTGAGAGATGGCCTCGTTGATGGCTTTGTTCACTTGTTCATAGTTATAGTTCTGATCCCCAGCGTGTTTCCACATGTGGGACTTGAGGGACGGAGGATGACTGCACATGTAACCGCAGAGGGAGCACCTGAAGAACAAAACAGATTCTTCATCATCTTCATTACAGCTCCTACATCTGATCTGGGTTCACTAGATTGACACACTGTTTAGTGCACTAGCATGAGTTTTCAGAAGGACTACTAACTATAGAAGTACTAGAGAAGACCAAAGTTATCAAGAACAAGACAAAGGAACTCTGTAGCTGGCTTTCATCTATACACTGTATAAATCAGTGCGACATCTTATGCAGTTTCTCTATATTTAGCTAGAACTCTGTTGTATCCGTGTGACCTTCAGTTCAGCACATCTGTTCATTATGATTCATATCCACTTCATCTGCCTTGTTGCAAACTAAGATAAATTGCCAGAGGTGGACAAATGTTAAATTCATTAGCTAGCCCACAGGCAAATATAAGCTGTGCTGCACGGCCCCACGTTTTGGATGCCTGGAAATCTAATTTACCAGTTCTAAAAAGGTGGTAGTTAATGTAACATAACATGTGGTGGATTAGTTAGCTAGTTATGTCCGCTAGGTGTTGAACCTACTTGTCCAGGCTATTGATTTTCCATGCTTAATTATAAATTTTGGTCATGTGATACAAGAATGGCCAGACACAGTGCTAATAAATAGAACGAGAACGTTTCTCTGGTGTGCGTTTACTACAGTAGAACACCATGCCAGGAACAGGTAACATCTAAGCAATCGTTGCAAATAACCCGCAACCGTTTGCAGCATTTCATGGTGGCTCAGTAACTGCTCTCCTGTCTTGTTAAATAAAGGAAATTATTACAACTACATCTACTTGACTTGCCAGTCATGGAACATCATTAAGCAGCTGTAGAGGACTGTATAAGCTTCTGCATGCTAACAAATTCCCACAATTAGATAAGTCAGTTTGACTGACAGCAGAGAGGACGGCCATTCTTTTCACCCAGACAGTAGAACCAATTATTTCCGCATGGAATCCCCAATCATTGATAGTTATGTCAGGATTCAAACTCTCCATCTCCTAACATTAAAGAAAATGGTTTGACTGTTGATCCCCTCGAGAGTTCAGGGGTATAAAAGCAGTCGACTGTTTTCTATTGGCTCTGTGCCGTGTTGCTCACCTGTACTGCTCGAGCAGCTGCACAGCCTGGTGCTCCTGGGGGTGTCTCTTCATGTGGCTCTTCAGGCTGTTCATGTTGGTGGTGGCGAAGTCGCAGCTGCAGCACCTGTGGCAGATCAGAGTGGACATATAAAAACACTTCTTTAAAAAAAAAACAAAAAAACAAACACAACAGAAAACTGCCCTCAACCACCTCTTACACTCTACCCAGTGTGTATTTTGGGCTGTTTCTTTTTTTGATGCGTGCTTATTTGCAAGGCTGTGTAATCGCCCCACAGCTCTGCATCTGAAGTAAGAGGCCATTTGTATGGAGTCTGAGCTCAAAGAGTGAGGTTCAGGAAAGTGTTAGTTGAAAGGGGTGCACATCTCTGAGGGAGTTGTTTGAAGTAGGCGTAGGCTAGAGGAGCGGAACGGCTGAGAGACAACTATAACTGTGTGTGTGTGTGGCCATATCTCTCACACGCACATCTAATACCACAGGAAGCACTCCACTCTCTTACTTACACTGAATGAATCATAAATGAAACTTAAGCTTTACTGCCCTCTTGTGGTTAAAAGCTGATATTATAGCCTTTACACACGCTTCTTCACCATACGAACCTCGACAAAAGGGACTTAATGGGTTTCATTTGCAATTCACGTACTTGATGAATGCTTTAATTTTTTCTCCTGCTACAGAGGACAGAAATTCAAGGTGCTCCCAGCACTTCCACAGCATCTCACTCAATGCGCAGTGCTCAGGCGAGTGCTAATTGAAGGGCTACGTGTCTCTGAGGGGGCTGTTTTGAAGTCAGCGTAGGTGAGAGAAGCAAAATGGCTGAGAGAGGTCTGCATGCGTAAAGTGACCCTGCTAAGCACTGAAGAATCAGCTCCACTATGTGTGTGTGGATGTGAGAAGATCTTTCTTTCCACATCTAATACCACACTGAAAAGGGTGTGTTTTTTAATCCTGACCATGTTGTTTACATTTATTTGTCTGCGGTAACCACTACATCCTGGTCAAGGTTGAGGTGGATTCGGAGTGTAGCCTAGCCTACCGAGACGGCAACACAAACTGGATGGAACGCAAGTCCATTGCACAGCTTGTCCAGTTTGCCTTATAAATATATTCAGCTTAGCTAAAGTTAGATAACTGGCTAACATTGACTTTGGTGCAGTAAATCTTTAGCTGCGTTTATTCTGTGATTCTGTTTCTAGGAATGAAAAGATTAGTCTTCAATCAACGGGGCTTAATCTTAGTCTTTATAGAAGGCTAATCATGGAACATGATGGAAAACTAACTTATACAGTTCCATATGAAAGGAAATCTTGTTTTCAGCTGATTCAATATATAAAATGTACCAAATTAAGCCATTTAATTCATTAATCAGTTGAACATTGATCACTTAATTAGAAATACTATCGAATAGTAGTCAAAAAAGTGTCCACCACTTGAGCCACTTTCATGCATCTCTACCATATTGTAAGCTACACCAACATATATACACACCCACACAAAAAAAATCAAACAGGAGAACTAATGGCTATGTTTATGAGTGAAAGTAAGATTGTTTCCACATGCACAATGCGACGAGAACTTACAGGATTGGGACTAAACTGCCGTGTGACCTAATCAGTGTGGCGCTAATCAGGTAAAAACGACTTCAATTTGCTAGGGAGCATTAAGATTTGACTGTGGAGCAATGGGAAAAGGTCAGGTGTTCTCATGAGTCCAGATTTACCCTATTCCAAAGTGATGAGTGCGTCAGGTTATGAAGGGAAGCGCATGAAGAGATGCAACAATTATGCATAGTGCCTACTGTACAAGCCTCTGGAGGAAGTGTTATGATCTGGGGTTGCTTCAATTGGTCAGGTCCAGGCTCGGCAACATTATGCAGCAATAAAAATGAAGTCAGCTGAATGTACTGAATGACCAGGTTATCCATCAATGGATTTTTTCTTCCCTGATGGCACAGGCATATTCCAAAATAACAATGCCAAGATTCATTGGGCACAGATTGTGAAAGAATGGTTCAGGATTGAAAGTCTTTGGGATGTGCTGGAGACATACAAGATCTCGGCCAAAAATTATTGCAACTCTGGATGGAAATAAATGTTTAATAAACGTTGCAAGGTTGTTGAAACAATGCAATGATGAATGTGCGCTGTAATCAAAGCTAAAAATGGTACAACGAATTTCTAGAATATGCAACTTATTTTTTTTGGGCCAGGCAGTGTACATTAAATTTAGGTTTTACTGCCCTCCGGTGGTTGGATGCCGCTATTACACCCACCCATGGTCACCTCTTGAAACCCTGTTAAAGTGATTATAAGTGCACAGTACATCCATTTAAACACCCTTAGAATCTGCTATACGGTGGCAATCATTGCCGATGTCATGATTTTTGGAAGTCACTTTTATACTCTCTGATGTGCTGATCTACCGGCTTAACAGAAAGAAAAAAAAAAAAAATGTCCTTGTGTTGCCTGTGAGCTGGGACACACCTGTAGGGCTTGTCGGAACTGTGAATCCTGCGATGGTTTCGCACTCCAACGTAGGTAGAGCTGGTGTAGTCACACAAATCACATTTATACACTTTCTCGCTGACACAATCTGCAGAAAAATACACACACACATGAGCACCTTTATGCATGGCTCTGTGATAATAACATCGCAAAAAAGCCTCCTTTATTTTATGTCTAAAAATCAAGCGCAAGAAAGAGCATATCTAATATGAGCATTAACTGTTTTCAGTCAAATATAGAGTAAATAATGAGCTCAAAATGAGAAAAGGACAGAATAATTAATAGTAAATGTTTCCACCAGTACAAGAGCTGAGCCAACATGTCAACAGAACTAGAAGTGTAATGTGCAGGGGCCCGTTTCACGAAGGAGGTTCAACCAACTCCGAGTTAAAACTTGAACTCGGAGTTGACTTACCATGAGTTGGCAAACTCTGAGTTTTCGGTTACAGAACAGCTGAAATGAGTTAGTTCAATCAACTCGAAGTTGAGTGACTGAGTTAAGCGCGTGCACCACAACTATGAAAAGCCATTATCAATGGAGCGCAGATATTATGAGTCACCATGGCAACAGCGTCAGACAAAAAGACAGAGGAGAAAGGACAGAGTTAGCTTGGGAGAAAATAGCTGCTCGAGTCAATGCATAAGTTTACATTTTAATTACTTTTATAGTGTTGGGTGTAAATAATTAGTAAGTAATATAAATACTGTAATTTAATTAAAGACTATAAAACAATTCTGTATAAAACAATAGTGGATTTAACATCAAAGTTTAAAAGGTATATTTTTAATGTAACCTTCTCCCTCTAGTTACACACTTTGGTCAATTCATGAATAATTCATGCAATTGTATATTGTTTATTTGAAAGCATTAGAAGTACAGGTTCTTGTCTCTCCTTATTGTTCAAGTGGTTGAGGATGATTTGGGATTTAGAAAGTAATTAATAAGTAAGTAGACCAGATTAGTAAGTAGACCAATACTTTCTAGAGATTAATTTAATTTTCATGTATAGGTGTTATCCTGCAGGCATTAAAAGAACGTGGCAGCAGCTGAAAATGTCGATATCATTTTCGTAACCACCCCCCCCATGTTGAGGAAATACCAATCTGTCCCCCCAATATACAGTAGAAAATATTTTCCATATGTTCCGCTTTAATTTTCCCTGCCAACAGATGTCTTTTTTTCATCTATTCTATTTATTTTATTTATCTATTTACTTAGTTATATTCTTTAATATATTCACGTTTGTTAAGGGAAATCGGTTTGTGTCCCCTCCAATTGTACACTTGGTTTGGCCCAGACTCAACACAAGTTCCGTGATGTTTTTTAAAAGCTCAGTCTGTAAGAAATGTAGACAGCAGCTTTTATTCAGACAGTAAATAACTAGACACCTAAATATCTAGACTAATGTCAGTTCCAGTTTTTGATCATTAATGGCACATTCACGTGCAATTCCTCCCACCGAGTTCACTGTGAACCCTCACGTTGTGACAGAGTTTTATAAAAGCGAGTGAAAGTGCAAAAACTTTGGTGGGGGGGTTCTAGCGCTTGGACCCCCCCAATGTCCAAGCACTTTGACCCCCCAATGTCCATACCATGGTTACGCCCTTGCATAGGGATATGACAAAAAAATCCACTCTGGACCTCAAAATCCTCTCCCGACGTAAATGTAACTCTCTAAGTATTTATACAGCCTCTTCATCAACAAGATGTCCATAAAAGGACATGCCATTTCATTCCCTTTGATGCTCTCTGCGTGACTGAAATGTGCGCAATGAATGAATGTACCGAAAGATCAATGAGGTGTTTAAATACCGCTTCCTCTTTAAAAAAAGTGGAGGAGACCTAAAGAAACTCTGGGTTTACTAAAGAAAACCTGCTCCCGACCAGGTTAGGTTCACTGAGTAAGTTGCCACGGTAACTGAAATAAACAGATTTGACAAAAAAACACAAATGTGTTATTTTACAAAAGGAAAAAGAAAGTATAATTGATGATTTGGAGCTTTCTGTAAGAAAACATTTATGGAATTTAGGGAAGGAGTCTCCAGTGTCAGCACTTTGTAACAGTAAGTTGTCTGCCACAAATCTTCAAGGACAGCGCTTTGTGGTTTCTCTGTGACATGACAGCCTTATTAACACACACACACACAGAGAGAGAGAGAGAGAGAGAGAGAGAGAGAGAGAGAGACTTATATAACAGGCTCTTACTTTTCTCTTGGGCATTCCAGAATATTAATGTAACTATAAAAAGTTTAAAAGCATGTATTGTTTATTGACAAACTGAAAATTGTAATCATTGGCCAATGGGTTTTGGTACAAGAGGAATACAAGTTGATTGGAAAAGTTGATAAGAAAAGCATCAACTCTGGGGTAATGCATCACACCAGCCCGGCGTCCATTATTTTCCAATAATGACAAGTCAGGCTATGTTCTTATTACATCATTAATGCGACAGATGATGTCACAATACACTTATCACATCCACGGAAGCCCTAAGAGACCATGCATTTTTCTTTCTAGTTTTCTCATGATCTCAACTGAATTTTCAACTTAGAAAATCTCTCTGGGACTCATGGAACATGTTTTACCATCCAAAGCTAAATAGTTCAATGTCTGCATACAGCAAAGGACATCATCATAGTCAATGCTTAGAGGAGAGATATATTATTTTATTGTTGAGTGTGGTGCTCCATAAAGAATGTGGTCAGAATTAATGGTGAAGCTGTGAAATGGTTAGATTTTTCATTGCAGTATTAGCTTTGTTATATTTTAATCCACATGCACTGTTCATGTTATAGTAACCAGAGCTTCTCAAGCTGTTGCCGTGGTAACAAAATTACAGTTCGTCCAAATCCCTGATGGCACCAGAACCTGCAGCATTTTAATTCAGGACAGTTTTTGTCAGCTCACTTGTGGTGAACTAGTTTGTGACAGTTTAAGGAAAATCACACCTGGTCCTTGCCATCGGAAACAAATAAAATAAAAAATATAAACTGCTATAATGGCGAGACTCTCACCTTCATCAGTGATCTTTTCAGACTCGTCCATGCTCGCTTTGATTTCGCCAACAGGCGCGAGGGCCGCTGCGGTTTCACTTATCCCGTGTCGTTCTCGCTCGTGGTTCCTCAGCTGACTCTGAAAGTAGAAATAAAAAAAATAAAATTCAGACATTCATCACAGCCAGCATATTAATAAATACACAGTGGAGGGAAAAGGCCAGTGTCTCCACATTTAGAAATACCAAATTTTATAATAATATTATCTTCCAATGCTGTGCACACGGCTTGGACAGCATTATTTCAGCACTTTGAAGGTAATTACACAAATTAAAAATGAACCCCAAGTACAATTTTTTTTTTTAATTAGGGAAAGAAGCAAGGGAGAAATGCCTTGTGTTGCATTAAAACTCTATTGCTTGGCATCAGGTTAACATACCCTTTTCCCCTTAGAATCACCAAAAAAAAAAAAATACCACCACACAAGTAAAAATGGCCGTTGTAAAAAGGAGGAATTAACTTGTATTTAATCACATGTCCTTTCCCACCTTCCCCCCAAACGCTCTTCCTCAACTGACCAAAAATTGTTGAAAAATGGCACCATCATGAAGATTTACCAACTACAAAATTATTAACAAAATCTCAGCTAAGTTCTTATTTCATTTTGATCAATTTTTCACAATATAGCTGTTCAGTGGTGAAGTGACTACACCCACAACACATACAGTACCAATTTATGGTAAAGAATATAACTATACACCCCAAGCAATGGGGTGCATGCAATGTATAAATTGGTGCTTGTAAGTCATTCATTATGACAAAGTGATCCGTTCTATAGTCAGAGAATCTTACAGTACGACAATAATAACTGCCACCTTGTCTCAGAAAACACGCTTTTTATCACTACAAACATGAGACCGTAATCTTTTCAAAGTTAGTTAATCTGCTAAAGTCTCTGTAGGCAATTTGACAACTATATAACAAAGAGGAAGAGGTGATATGTTTGTACCAACTTTACGTGTGCTGTCATTACTGTTAGTAACTTTCATTTTCCGGCAAATTTGAGCCGAACTGTTTGCCACTCATAATAATGCCATCATTTGATACTTGCTGCAGGAATCAGACATCTGCTAAGGTTTATGTGTTCTGCAGATTGTTATTTAACCCACCTAGGATGGAAAAAAATCAAGAATTCTCTCTTTTGTCTTCCCCAGAATTAAGAACCTTACAAACCTTTAAAGCGTGACTTTAGAAATCATCTGTACAAACCCCGAGAAAACAGAAAAATCAATACATCTTCCGGCTTCAGAGTAGTACTGCCCATTAAAGCAGAAATAAAACACCACAGGTGGCATACAGCTTTTTTAGCGTGCAACTGCCATGTTATCTTTATGGTAATAAAATAAAATAAAAAAATTAAGAAATAATATGATTTATTTAAATAATAAGAGGGTGGGGTAAAAAGCAAGGAACAAATATTAAAGTAAAGAAGAATCTGTACTGAAAAGTGGAAGCACATCGCTAACTGCACTTCAGTTTTTAACAAGATCATCTCAATCCCAGATTTAGGGTAAATTCTGTCGAGGCTTTTTAAATATTTAATTTATCAACAGCTGTATATACCATTGTACATATTATCCATGAGTAAAATTAAACATACAATATGAACCAACATTTTAACGAACCAACACATTAACGAATGTTAAGTAGGAAAATTCAGAACAGCCAATATTTATACCTGGAGACAAGAGTTCAAAAAGTTAACATGTTGTAATTGAAGTTTTGTTAATTGGGATTATAGTAATGAATTGAATAAAGTCCACATAGGAATATTTTGTCATTTCTAAACAAAGATCAATTAATACACCTGTTACCTTCCTTTGTTAACGTTACTTATGGTTTATTATTGCTGAAGTGAAAATTAACTGATGAAGCAAATAATGGTAGTTAAGGGACCTTCATGTAAAGCATTACTACTGTATTTGAAAGATTAGTTTTAATGGGGAATACTTTTCAATCTCAAGGAAATATGTAGACACATGGGGGCTGGGTTCTGTCCCAAACACAATTTGGCTCCATGTCTAATTTAACTGCTGTACCTGGAAGTGCTGCTCTGAACTTTTTCGAATCAGTGTTGGTACTCGTACATGCTCATATAAAAAGGGGCAATTATTGGTTAATGAACTATCATAGTTGAGCTTAAAGTCACCCCAAACAGGTGAAAGTGTAGGTACTTCGGCGGCTTTGTCGCATCAGGAATTCTGTATTTTATGAGCATTAATTGGAAATTCCCTCAATCCTATACATGCTACATGGCTTTCATCTGCATACTGGAACATGATGGGCTGTTACAATTTATGATGCAATAACATTTCTTGAAAGAATCACTGAACTTTTTTTTTTTTTCATTTGACCAGTGCTGCACATTAAACATCACACTAAAAAGCTTAAAAAGACATTTCACTAAGTTTAGGGTGACTTTAAAAGCAGACATAAAAGTCTTTAATAACATTTTATTAAGAAAATTAGTTTCTCAGAGCTTCCTTGGATAGTTCAGATCTAGAGCCCTAACCTGTATGGAAACCTCAAATCTAGGGTTCTACACACAACCTTCAATGTTTCCCTACAGAACTAGCAAAATAACCTTTTAGGGATCTAGATTTATTCTTCAATCTAAGATGCTGTACTATGGGTCTCACATACTATTAATCTAGCATTCAGTATAAAACTTCTCCATCATGCATAATCACCTTATAGTGGAAAATCTCATTACAGTGCTTGCACTGATACATGCGGCTCTTGCGGTGGTGAATCATATGGTTCTCCAGGTCCATGCCGTCAGAGGCAATGTGCTTGCAGATGGGGCATTCGTAAAGCTGCATCTGCCTGTGAACACGTAGGTGCTGCTTGATATAGCCCTTGTTGCCACTGCTGTAAAGGCACAGACGGCAGCGGTAGGGCCGGTCACTCCCAGCAATGTACTCCACCAGATCAGATTCTGTAGAGGAAGAATCACCTGCCACATCCACCTCTCCCGTAGCCATACTGCCATTCAGAATCTGTGGATTGTCCTGTAGCTCCTTTAGAATGTCTTCATCGGAGGCATTTTGATCCGACCTTTCTCGAAGCCGTTCAATGACAGTCAGTAAAGATGTGCTGATTCCAGCTTTTGAAGGTCCTCCCAAGATTAATTCTTCCCTAGAACCGTGGCTGAAATTCAAGAGGGTGGCTGGCCCTGGCATCCCAGCCACCAGCTCTGCTGAAGGTGCCTTTGCATTAGATAAAGCAGAAGCAGAAGACAAATCAAGTATTTTCTGGCTAGTGTCAGAGATCACACTCGAAGTACCCTTAACAGTGGACTTAATCAACTCCGGGGCTCTCAATGGCATAGCCACAAGGGCTTCAGCTGCCAAAGAATGCAACCGCAAGCACTCAGAATGTGTCCTCCTACGAGCTGGAGGTAGACTCTCATCCAGAGGTGGCTCAGACTCTTGACTTTCCATTTCCTGATGCTCCTCACTATCATTCCAGTCAATGAGAACTTGCTCCTCACAGTACATGGGGTGAGATTGACTCTTAGGTCCCACTTCCTGGGAAGCTAGGGTCTTGTATCCAGATACCTCTGGGCTGAGGAGCAGAGGCTTACTGGCTACAGGTTCTTCAGTACAGGGAAGCCTCTCCACAATGACATTGACATGGCCGGCAGTGTTGCCACTGGAGCTGATGATCTTTTGTACTGAAGACAACAAGCTGTCAGTGTTAATCTGCTGATTTTCTGTCTCCAACTCCAGCTCCATCTGTGCCTCAGGAGTCACTTGAACCACTCCTGGCGGCTCCTCTGACAGAGCTCCTTCGACAGTGAAAACGTTCGGCATAGGGTTTTGAGGCATATCACCCTCGCATTTCACACTTGCTGATGCATACAGTTCCAACTGAATTGAGTGGGCACTGCGCAGAACCTGAGCTTGTTCTCCAACAGGTGCGAGAACCACAATAGCCTCCTGCTTTTTACAATGCTCTGAGGATGGGTTGCTGCTCAGGGTATACAAAGGGTGAGCCTCATGCTGGTCAGCATCATCTTCGAATATGGGATATGAGCAGTCCACCAAACCAGCATGCTTCCAGGCATGCGTTTTCAAATTGCGCTGCTGCCCGCATTCATAACTGCATATCAGGCAGTGATACCGACCTTGCTCATAGCTGTACCACTTCTTAGGGGCTCCTGGCATTTTCTCTGATTCAATCTCAGATTTCATGGTGGAGAACCGCATTCTACCCTGCAGATTGGCTTTTACTGTCTGCTGCTCTGCAGGGGATCTCTTGGTGCAGTCGCCATCCTGAAAGTGTAGCCTGATATGCGCTTCTAGTTCCTCCTGATGGTTGGAGGTAAAACAACACTCCGAGCACATGAGAATGAGGTCATTGTGTTGCTCATCATGCTGCTTCATGTGCTCTTTCAAAGCACTCAGTGTGGGAGAAAGGAAGCGGCACAGGCTGCACTGGTAGTAGGTAAGCATGCGTGCACTTCTGCTAATCGGGTCTTGCTCTGTAATGGGCACTGACACACAACTTCCAGGCTCCCTGGTTCTTTTGGATGGTGAAACCCCTCCACTGCCCTCTCTGCTATCCGCCACAATAACTGAGGCACAGGTCATGGAAGGACGCTTTTTCCCAGAGAGAGTGCATTGCCTAGGCCGTTTCTCCACAATCTTACTGAGCTTCTCAATCACCTGGATGAGAGAATCTGCAGCCTGCTTGTGCTGTTCCTGCTCTTCTTCAACATCATGAATGTGTGAATCAGGGCTGAACACATCCTGATGATCCCTGGAGCAAGGGACTAGGATGGCAACACTACGGCTGTCCTCCATACCTATGAACGTCAAAAGAAATACATCAATGAAATTTCCCAAATAAAACATTTACAGTGAAATGAATAAAAGCATTCATGAAAAAAAAAAAAAATCATAAAATGTGTCTAATATCCTCAAAGTGAATCATTTCTTTTAAGACAAATGCTGCATGCAAGAGGAATTGGGAGTTTTATTTATTTATTTATTTTAACAGCAATAACGCTGCACTTCCTTTGCTAACTTAGCAGGGGTGGACAAATAACATTTTCAACAAGTTGTTGGCCTTTTCAGCCATGAGCTGCTGCAGTGTTCTCTCCTTGTATTTCATATATAAAAGATATTATTCTAGTCTAGGTTGCGTCTTTATTCTTTTAAATCTGTGAGGGGACGGTGTCGAGTGAGCAGGAATGTTATATGATGGCCTTATGCTGGACGTATGCAGCTTGGCTTGGTAGGTGTTTCCACAAACCTGCGTGTTCCTGATTCTGAAGAAAAAAAGAATTTCACTGTGCTGTAATGTATATGTGATAAATAAGGACTATCATTAATCCAGGTCACTGCTGCCGTATTGATAAATGAAAGTTGCTGTATCAGCAGTCCAATGTCATATTCACTGAGCTACCACTGTCCAGTTTTATATCTGAACGGTGCTGCACTCAGTATATCAATGTCCCATTTTTTTTTTAAATTACCGCAGATTTGAGCCAAGATGCAACATCTTTGAACAGGAGTACAGCTAAAAGGTCTTATTTACCAACAATCATCACTGCAAAAGACCATGCAACTGCAAATTTTGGAGTAAAACTGCAGCAAAATCAAGCATTTTTGGCAGCAACAATTACAAAAAAAAAAAAAAAAACACAATCAGCGAAATCCTGTATGGACTGACGGTTATTTCAGGTACTGCAAGATCTCCTATATTGTAATACCACAATTATAATAGACTGTGTTATGTTCTCACAACACAAAAACTGAAATACTCCCAATTTCTACCCCTAATGGTGACAACTCCCTGACTGAAACTAGAACAGCTTAAGCACAGCACTCCACAAACTTAACCATCATTCATTAGTTACTGCCTAGGAGAAGTCAGCTGTTCGCCTTACGAGGTGTCTGACCCCGAGCGGGTCAGCAGGAGCCTGGTTTAAAATACCCGATTCTATTATAGCATGTCTGTGATTTATCACATTGCATAAAGGGTTTTGTGACTCACAGCGTGACTTTCGCCCAGACTAAAGCAAGCTGGCCTTTTCCTTACATTTACATTTATTCATTTAGCAGACGCTTTTATCCAAAGCGACTTACAAGTGCACACTCACACACCAATGGTAGCAGAGCTTCCATGCAAGGTGCTAGCTTGCCATCGGGGGCAACTTAGGGTTCAGTGTCTTGCCCAAGGACACTTCGGCATGGGATCACCCGGGCCGGGATTCGAACCACCAACCCCACGATTAGCGGATTAGTAGACAACCTGCTTTACCGACTGAGCCACAGCCGCCCAACTTTACTTTCTATCTACAGTTCTGATTTTACTCTTTGACGTTCATCGTCATCACAGTTGATGCACATACTTGGGCACACCCAACTACCTAGTCGCCTCTGCCAGGAGGTTACGACTTGGCCATTTTAAATCTAAGAATCCTCTCTAGATTACTAGGCAGTTGGTTGATCATTGAGACACGCCACACCCCCCGCTAAAGTCTAAATGCATGTGACGGTCAGCCTAACTTGCCATCAGGAGCAACATTTGGTTTTAGGGTGTGTACTGTTTGCACCTGAACAGCTGATCTATGCTTCAGATAAGCCAGCATTATCTATCGGCCAACTGCATTCACTGCAGTATTATTAGGACAGATCTGGTTTCCTATACTTTCCCTCTCTGACCACAAAATATTCCTCAGCTTCTGCTTTCTTCAGGACTGTGGTGTGAACACAGGATTTCACTTCCTAATAACACACACACACACACACACACACACACACACATGGACCAAAATAGAGCCAGTAAAAAAAAGCCAGCGTTTTGGTTTAGTTGGACTTAAGCAATAAAACAATATTGACTGGGTTCAACAGTAACAGGGCAGTTAAATATGTTTTAGCTCTTTTTTTAAGCTTACTTTAGGCCAACATTACAGGATGGGGCAATTTTATTACCAACACACGTGTTTTGGTCGTCTTAAAATATTTGTAACTACATTAAAAGGACCAAATACAGGGAAAAACCCCCAAGAATAATAAAACTATGTTTGCTAGATAATATTTCCAAAGATATTTGTGTCTCAACCAAGGCGTTTACGCAGATATTTCTAAAGAGAATCAGAAAGAGGTTAATGCCATGAGATGAATTGCATGATGTTAATTAACGCTATTTAATGCGAATCTTCGAGAAGTTTTCTGCTCTTTAATAAGAACACGACGTCCCTAATAACCGTGGAGCTCCTTATAGGCAGAAGGAGCCTTCTCTATACGACGAGGAGACACACATGGCGAGTATCTGGCTGTATTCCGAATGCTTCCTTACTCCCTACAGAGGCGCACTATATAGGGTACGATGGAACGTCTTTACACCCTAGTGGTAGTGCGCTACATAAAAAGAACGGACGCGTTTGGGACTCAGTCCGTCTCTCACACTGAAGCCCCGACAGTGAGGAACATAAGACACTTAAACCATTGGCGTTGTTTAATAAACAGCTCGGAATCATGCGACTTTTATACGCAGGCAGTCAGAGTTACTTACTGATGCGGCAACTCTGAGTGATCTTTGCCCCCCGGCTCTTGTGATTCGCAGGTTTTACTCTCAGGCAGTAAAAAAAAAAAAAAAGTATCTCACTTTTTTTTCTCACGCTACGCTCAAAATGGCGAGGATGGAGCAAGGATCACGTGACCGTGCTTGGTCAGGTGACCACAAAAGAACGCGAACGGACGTCACTAACGTTGCCGCGTGTTTTTTCCTCCACCCACCTGTTTTCCAACACGTCCCGCCTTCTTCACTTTGATTTGACAGTGAAAGCATGTCGAGAATTAGCTATTAACCAATCACAGAGCAGGCAGATTCAAACCTGTTGCATTTCATGTACGCCATCTAGCGTTAATACGGTATATCACACTTAAAAAACTAAACAAACCATAATTAAACGACACACCATAATTACAAATCATTATGTATAGACTATTAGATTATGTGTGCAAAGGTTTTTGCTTTGTTCACACAGAATAGACAACAGAAGATCATTATTCCTTTTTTTCATCGTCTTAACCAATTAAAATCACAAGCATGCTCACTATAGTTTTTTTTTTTTTTATTTCTTTAGAGGTTTCCTATAAAACAGCAAAATGGTAATTGCATAAAGCTAATAATCAAACAAAAGATATGGAAATTTAACTGAATAAGTTTATTAATTTGTCTGGTAGCTCACAGTATAGCTTCATTACAGGGTGTGTGCTTTAATATAATATATAATATAAGTGCTATATGCATGTGCTACTCTAGACAAATGATCAGTTATAAGGTGCGCTGTATGCTTTATTCCTCTCATACCACAGCAATTTGCCAGTGATTGCTATATATATTGCAAATTTTTATTATTGACAACAAGGTTAGTGAAAAGTACACTCTTTGAAATATTTATATGAATTTCAGAGCTTCTTAGTATTTGCTATGTCCCCTTTTTTCAATGACAGTGTGCACTCAAGGTGGACTCACAAGTTTGTGCAAAACCTTATGAACTATTTTTGATCAAATCCATCATCTGAGTGTCATCTGAACACTCGCTTCAATAGAGGAGATTAGGAATGAGGAAAAGCTGACCTTTTGTACAAAGCAGTTAACACAGTCATCACAAATTTGCTTCCATTTAAATAGGGACCTAGAAATAGTGCAGAATATTGAATATTAAATATCCAAGATATTGAACTTTGTTTTAAATATTTCTAAAATATTGAAACATGTCAATTCTAAAATAAATACATAAATAAAATTCAGTGTGGTCAGTATGTATGAAACCTGGATTACATTGTATTACATTACATTACATTACATTACAGAACATGAGGCTTGTCAAATTATAAGGTGTCAAGAGCTGTACTTCCAGTGGTTACACATGTAGGCTGTAAATGTGTATAGGTGTGGTGGATGACATACTTGTCCCCATGTGGAGTTCCTGTGGAAGTATCTGTCTTCCTCTGTGAAGAATGCAGGAACTTAAAGAATTAGAAGGATGTGTCTGGAGCTCTTGAGGCATTTGTTGGACTCATTTGGGAAATGTCTCAGTAGTAAATCTGGATTTTGTCATCATCTCAAAGATGTTTTGATGTGTTCAAGAAGCATTGTAGGACACAGAAAGCAACTGGACTGAATTTAACAAAAAAAAAAAACATTGCAACAGTTACATTAAATTAAACCTTCTCTTGTAATTATTGATGAGTTTGAAAAACTGAACCCTAATCTGAAATAAAAGTCCATTTATAGGTCAAAGTACAACACCAGGTCTAATCCACAATATTGTCTGAAATATTATGTTTACAATTATGTTTAGTTTAAAAGCTGGCTGGGAATGGAGCCATAACAGAAAGAGGTGTACAAATGGCTGAAAGGAAGGAACTAGCTGAAAGCATTTTAGGTGAACATACAAAGTAAAGACTTTTGATATTGTGTTGACGTGAGCACCGCCATTTTTGTGCGAGGAGTGGCATGGTGAGATAGAGAGAATTAGAGCACCGGCGAGAGTTGAGCTGAAGAGTGAACTTCGGGTATATTACAACAGTAAAAAGTTAAGTTTAGACCTGTGACATGTTACAGAGCCACATTACGTTGTTTCTAAAAATCTGTTTGTCTTTAACAAGTCTGTTATAGAAGGCGACGAAACGGGGTTTTCCTTGTGTTTGTGTGTGTGGAGCGGGGAAAATAGGCAAATGCTTAGCGAGTAATTTGCCGGTTGAGTCGAATATTCCCATGTTTTCTTTATGTTTCACATACAGTTTTGTTTTGGTTGTTCAAACGAACTCAAAACGTAAGGTATGCCATTGCTTATTGTTTGAGAAGAGTTGGCTGACTTATTGGATAGGGTTGTGTATTGTCCATCTTCTCAATTGGATCTCTGTTAGCCGGGTTTGCGGATCAAGCTAGCCGGGTTTGATCCTCGCTGGATCAAGCTACATCCTTGAGTGTGAGCACAATCGCTAAGGGTCATTGAGTGGAGAGACATTACCCTGCCATCCACTGGACTTCATTCAGTGCCTCGTCCAAGATATAAGAGTGGTGATGTACATTATGCTTCCCATTTTCAACTAAAGACTGGTAAGCAAGTCATCGTGTGTTCTTCCTAAGGGATAAAGATCAAATGGTTGAGTTGGAAAAAACTTTTCTCCATGGAACCATGACCAGCAACTTTTTCTAAAAAGGATTCATATACTCTTCCATTCATGCTACTACAGTGACAGAACACTTTTCAGCCCCTCTCACCATGGGGATGCTTCATGAAGCAATTCCACAGATACAGTGGTGTGAAAAAGTGCTTGCCCCCTTTCTCATTTCCTGTTCCTTTGCATGTTTGTCACAC
>JAFFST010045639.1:70448-77269 GCA_022414735.1 Noturus placidus | reverse complement strand
CAGCCTCCCTGGTAAAGTCTACTCCAAGGTGCTGGAATGGAGGGTTCGGCCGATAGTTGAACCTTGGATTGAGGAGGAACAATGCGGATTCTGTCCTGGTCGTGGAACAACAGACCAGCTCTTTACTCTCGCAAGGATCTTGGAAGGGTCCTGGGAGTATGCTCATCCAGTCTACGTGTGTTTTGTGGATCTGGAGAAGGCGTATGACCGGGTCCCAAGGGGTCTACTGTGGGAGGTGCTGAGGGAGTATTGGGTGAAGGGTTCCCTTCTTAGGGCTATCCAATCGCTGTACGCCCAAAGCGAGAGCTGTGTCCGGATTCTCGGCAAAAGGTTGGACTTGTTCCAGGTGGGGGTTGGTCTTTGCCAAGGCTGCGCTTTGTCACCAATCCTGTTTATGATATTCATGGACAGGATGTCGAGGTGTGGTCATGGTGGGGAGGGTTTGCAGTTTGGTGACCTGAGGATCTTATCGCTGCTTTTTGCAGATGATGTGGTCCTGATGGCATCAGCGGTCCGTGACCTCCAGCACTCATTGGATCGGTTCGCAGCCGAGTGTGAAGCGGGTGGGACCCAAGTGAAGCAGTTCAAGTACCTCGGGGTCTTGTTCACGAGTGACGGGACATGAGAGCGGGAAATTTGCCGGAGAATCGGAGCAGTGGGTGCGGTATTGCAATCGCTTTACCGTACCGTTGTGACGAAAAGAGAGTTGAGCCAGAAGGCAAAACTCTCGATCTACCGGGCAATTTTCGTTCCTACCCTCACCTATGGTCATGAATGTTGGGTAATGACCGAAAGAACTACATTGCGGGTACAAGCGGCCGAAATGGGTTTTCTCAGGAGGGTGGCTGGCTTCTCCCTTAGGGATAGGGTGAGAAGCTCGGCTATCCGTGAGGAACTCAGAGTCGAGCCGCTGCTCCTTTGTGTTGAAAGGAGTCAGTTGAGGTGGTTCGGGCAACTGGTAAGGATGCCCCCTGGGTGCCTCCCTAGGGAGGTATTCCAGGCACATCCAACTGGGAGGAGACCTCGGGGAAGACCCAGGACTAGGTGGAAAGACTATATTTCCACACTGACCTGGGAACGCATTGGGATCCCCCAGTCAGAGCTGGTTAATGTTGCTCAGGAAAAGGAAGTTTGGGGTTCCTTGCTGGAGCTGCTACCCCCGCGACCCAATTACAGATAAACAGTTGAGGATGGATGGATGGATGTTTTTGGTGCCTTGCAATGGACTGGAGTCCCATCTAGTTTGAACAGCTATGCTATAACACCATGCCCATATTGATGGAGACTGTGTAGCAACATCCTCTAACTCGAAGTTTAGCTGAGGACCATCTGCAGACCACACATACCTGGGACTTTTCTGTGGTCCTGGGAGGTCTGTCAGGTGGCCCATTTAAGCCTCAGCAAAGGTTCTGACTCTAAAGTTGGCTCTACTCAAGCAAATAGGAGATCTACACATTCTCTCTGTTGCCTCTTCCTGCCTTGACTTTGAAAGGGAATGTTTGGATTATGCATGTAACCATGTTCCCTGATGTTGCCATGTCACCTGATCAAGCGTCAGATACTGGTGCGCGCGAGGGCACTTCCCACAGCGTAAAGCTCACACTGTCTCATTCCCTTCTCAGGGAACATGCGTAACATAGACATTGTAGTTGCACATGGATCCCACTTTTTTTATTGCTCCAGGAGGATGGCATGGCAGTGCCATGGGTATGAATTGCTACCTCACAGCTCTGGGGTTTTCTGGATCATTGGATTACTTTCAGTGTGGAGTTTTGCATGTTCTGCATGTGTCCATGTGGGTTTCCTCTGGGTTCTCTGGTTTCCTTCCACCTACAAAGGAGGAAAAAAAAAAAAAACAGTGGGTGTACTCGTGAATCTAATTTGCCTCTAAGTGTGATTTAATTTGTGAATGAGTGTTTTTGGTGCCTTGCAATGGACTGGAGTCCCACCTAGTGTATACTTCCACCCCACATCTAGTGTTCCTGGGATAGGCTCCAGATCCACCACAGCCCTGACAAGGACAAAGCAGTTACTGAAGGTGAATGAATGAATGAATGAATGCCCGTCTTTGCCATTGCCATATAATGCTTTTATAGTATATAAATTCCATGGAAACACATATTAACACATTCTAAAACATTAGACATGTAAACATATATAAAGATATATTTGCAACCAATCAATTAAGATGTTACTTGGTTCATGCATAGCAGCTTCATCTCAGATCATATGTACTGTATCTACTTTTAGCTATTTCTGTATCTGTATGTACGAGCACTACTATAAACTGCTTTGACTGCATGTTTATGAGCTCAGTCTGGATGAAAAGAGCCTGAGTATTCACAGGAAAATGACAGAAGGTTGATAAGCAGAGTGCATCACCCACCTAAACAGAGAAGGATAAAGACGGGAATGAAAAAAGAGGAAGAGAGCAAGAAAAACATTAAATTGGGTGAGAGAGAGAGGAAGGAGTATCTTGCTAATAAATAACATTCTACTCATATTAATAAAAATCATTTTATTACATATGGAACTTTCTTAAAACGCCTTTGCACTAGAAGAGAAATGAATGGCCAGTGAACTTTTGCACCATGAGGAATGATATGCCACCAAAATGTAAAGGCTATAACAGTAAATAAATTAAGTGCACAGAACAGTGCTTTCTTTCTTTATTATTAACCTTCTTTACTGGAAGATTTAAAAATATCTTGACATTTCTGAAAGCATCTAGTATTTTATTATACAAGTTTAAAGGTTATAATGTATTTTACAATAGCCAAGGGGCTGTAAAAGTACATATGACTATATAAAAGATACAGATGTGTAAAAAATTAAAGGAAAAAACAAATCAAAGCAAAACAAAACAAATTGGTGGCTTTGTTAGACTTTTGGAAATTTAGCTGTCATGGTTTGGGTCCTCTTGTTCCCTTAAACAGAGAAGTCACTCTTATACAACGTTATTCAAAATGTTCACCTCTTTTCCTATAATGAAATATTTGTATCCTGATGGGAGTGGTATCTTCGGGATGATCCCACCCACATCCACAGAGAACAAGGGTTGAATGAATGGTTTGAAGAAGAAGAAAATCATGTGTTATGAATTTTGGAAACACCTAATTGAACACCTACTCTAGAGTTTGGTCACACATGTCAGACAGTGCTCTCCAACACCATCATTAAACAACAATTTGAAGGAATATCTTTTGGAAGAATGGCGTTCATCCCTACCAGAGATTTGTAGAATCTGTGCCAAGGTGCTCTGATGTTTTTCTGGTGTTTTGTTGTGGCCCAACACCTTACTAAGACACTTTATGTTGGTTTTTCCTGTACATCATGCCTTTCTTTTATTCTGAATAACTCTCATGAAGTAACTCATTGTATCTCTCAAGTAGACAGATCACTTAAGAAAACACAGATGTCCTCATACACAAACTTAAAAACACAACTGGAGGTCAGTTTGACTGGACTCTGGACTTCGGCTGACCGGGTTCTTGGTCTCAGACCTTTATATTGACAACCAATTTGTTTCTCCATTTTTGGGGCGTCTCTTTCTCTCTATCTGTAGTGGATCAGAGAAGATTGATGTCTCTGTTTGTGTCCCTGGCCCCAGCTTTATCTCAGCCTTATGAGGTGGCTGGCTGGCCGATAGCGGAGGCCGCCGTGAGTTATGTCCCCACATGTCTTTAACGGGACGACCGATGGGTTTTCAGCCGCCCACGGATTCTGCCAAAAACAAAGAAATCAAGACAGAAAAGTGGGAAAAGTGGGCGAGAAATTAGATATTGGTTGAAAGGTTGAAAGGTTGCCAGGAGCCTTTTTGTCTGTGCACTTTTTCTAAACTTGACTGTATAGGATTGTTTTATAAGACACTCAATAGAATCCACAATGAAGCATTTTGATTCAAAACATTTTGATTCAAAACAACTTCAGTTGCAGAGATATTAGTATTCCTATTAATACAGGGCCAGATTGATGATGAATGAAAAATGTCAGAGGAGAATGAGGAAAATGTGAGGAGAATTTTGGGTGGTAAGGTGTTATTTTGAATCTTACTGATAATAACGTGTATTGATTTATTGTTTTATTGTTTCTGGAGGCTTCAGAGCTTCCGAGTCTGTGACTACCTGGGTGAGAATCTACCCTCCTTTATAGGGTGTGTGTCTGAGAGAAAGTGTGAGACATTTTCACAAATACACATCCGTTCCAATTTATGTTTGTGATTGAGTAAGTTGCATATGTGTGCCACGTTAATGTATGAGCAAAGCAGTGAGAATTGAGTTTGGCATTCATGTAGGTGGAATATGCAGAGGGTAGGTATAGGAGTAGGAACAGTATGTTGTATGGTGTGCATGTGTGTATGTGTGTGAGAAAGATGCCATTGTTTTGCCTCTGGAGGTTTCATTAAGGCCACAGCGTTTCAGAGGTACGGAGTCATTCATCTCTTCTGTTGCAAAGTGCCAACACTACTCTTTCTCTCTCTCTGTCTCTCCTCTCTCTTTCTTTCATCCTCACTTGCTCCCACCACTCTGAGATGGGAAATAAAAGAAAGGGATCACATGGACCACTCTGGCCCGTTTGATGTGTAGCAGACTGGCTTGTCTAATGAACCCAACGTCTTGCCTCTCTACGTTTTTTTTTCCCAAACGCTCATTAATTAGCCCTGTCAAAACTTTCCCTTTTTTGGGTCAAGAGTGGGGGATGACTTCAAGAGCTTGAATGGGATACCGTTAATTAAAAACATATCAGATGAAGACCCATGAGCGCTAATCGCAATGCATTAACCCTTGGTTCCTGACAGCCAGGCTTGAGTCGAGACGTCCAAGACTAGATGATCCCTTTTGTCCTAAAGTTCTGCTGCATTGAAGTTCTGAAACCAGCAGAGAGAAATGCAGCTTTGATTTAATTGCATTTGTCCCATTACTCCGGTTTTAACGAGAGGACTTGTAGAGGCTTCAAATGTTTTAGTGAGCAGAGTGAGAGCGTTCTGAAAAGAGCTGCAGATCTTTTCAGAGAGAAAAAAAAAAAAACACTGAAGAGAAAAGCAGAGTCAGCTTTTGAAGAGTCAGATTCACAATTGCGCTTCCATTGAGCACTGAGGCAGATTGCGCTGACATTGCGTCTACTTATCCCCATAGCTGTTTTCTGTTGTGAATGTCCACATTTTGGACTATTTCTGAATTTACCTTACTAGAATCTAAGGCTCTCCTTTAAAAATTCCTTTTTTTTTTTTACCATCACAGACTGAATGCACATTGTGTTCTTATTACATAAACCATATAAGGTGAAAGTGTAAACTGCTCTTCTAAATAAAGAAAGTAGCAACAATGGGCCTCATTTATCAAGCTGGATACAAACAGATTTATTCCTAAAACTGCTCATGAAATTTGGTATTCATGAAATTCTCATAATTTCAGAAAAACGTTCCTATCCTACTTGTGCTCCTGTGTGTGTAAATTTATGCATTAGAAGACTAACTAATGTAAACCTCAACTTTACCTCAACCTCAAGTTTAAAGAGCTTATTTTTTATCATATTTACAAAATTTACAGTAGCAAGTTCCCAAATCTAAAGCCATAATCATTATCAAAAACGCATCATCATGCTGGTTCACTGGATTAAGAGAAAAGATTATATTTATTTGGCATTAATTAAAGTACATGCAAAATAAAGAAAGCAAACATAAACCTGTAAACCCACCACATAGCTGTAAGCCATAAACAAATGGCTCAATCGATGGGAGATTTAGCACACAGCAGGATAAAGGCTGCCCTGTAAATTGAGTCAGTTTGCCAAGGCATCTTCTTTTAAGACTGTGCAACACTTCCAGCACTTTGGCCGAGACACTTAAAACAATTTAAAAGTAGGATTTTTCCCTGATGTGCTTGGTGTCCATGATCACTTGGGTACAGTGTAGATCTTATTTTTTGTACTCCATTTTCATGTCACAGCATTTTCTTGTCAAACTCACTTAATTCACACCTAATAAGGAAGAAAAAAAAGGTGTTGGAATGACCAAGTCAAAATCCAGACTTTGAAACAGTGCTGTAAAGAAGAGTGGGCCAAAATTTCTCCAAAATGATGCAAGAGAATATTTAATTCAGACTATTGTTGCTAAACATGGTTCTACATGTTACTGCATTGTAAGGTGTACTTATTTATTCCCCTACCATGTTTCTGAAAGTTGGCTTACGATTTGGAAAAAAAAAAAAAAGATTACATATTGAAATCTATTGTGTTTTTTTATGTTGTCAGCTGGGTTTATTTGCTTGTTTATAAGCCCTGATAAATACAAACAGAATTAAAGGTGGGTGTACTTTCTTTTAACCATAACTGTATGTGAATATCATGAAAATTCAAAACGTATTCAATAGATTTTGTCCTTTACCAATAACCTCATACAAGCACACAGACACTGCGACTGCCTTCTTGTGATTCAGATGTGATTATTAAATTTAATATAAAAGAATAACATTATTATAAAACAATAGAAATGAAAATAATGATGTGGTGATTCTTCGGGTAAGGCCCTAAGGTTGCTAATATTTTCTAACTAGAATTTGTCTTGCTTCACGGCTGTTAAAGAACTGGAAGAAAGCCTTACCCAAACACACAAGCACCTTGTAACTCCCCTCTTATGTTTCATATGTGGTTTAATCATTTGAATAAATTGGAGGTAATCATTTGCAGCCTGTGGCTGGCCCATGTGCCGGGTGCTGCACGAAGGTGGGTGAAGGGCATGGCCAGACTTGTTCCAGCATGTTCTCTGGTGCTCTGGAGTGGAGCGAGGCGAGTTGCGAGAGAGACTAATAGGAGCTGAGTGG
>JAFFST010045639.1:52948-65448 GCA_022414735.1 Noturus placidus | reverse complement strand
AGAGAGAGAGAGAGAGAGAGAGAGAGAGAGAGAGAGAGAGAGAGAAAGGAGAGCTTTACAGGGCTAAAGATTTCTCAGAGACAATTACAAACAAAGGTAAGAATCATTGACAGCAGGACACCCTCAGACAGCAGAGCCTCTCAATACCTCCCAGAGGCCTTTGATGAATGAGGTCCAGTGAACGAGCCTCAGCACTGCTGAGAGAGCAAAACCCTCTTTAGCTAAGATCAGAAGGCTAATAACACCTATGTTTTCCCTCTGCTAGACCAAGCACATTCAAAATAACTGTACTCTGCATGGACCATTTGCCTGGCATTGTTTAAACATTGATCCAAAGATTAGCATCATGAATATTGCTAGCAGTTGGTGTGAAGGAATGCGTCCATTCAAAAACAAAGCCTGTAAATGTTTCCCTCTTCTCCTTCAAGAAGGTCCATGAATGTCAAAAAGACCTCTCACTCCCTCTGTCTTGAATAGGGAATAGTGCTTACCTCTAGACTTTCCTCTATAGAAATAGAATGTGCTTGACAGCTGAGGAAGTGAAGAACGATGTGTTTGGATCGATTCTGCCAACAGGGGGCGCCGATCACAGCACCATTTTTAATCCACAGCTGTCAATACAGCAGGGGAGGATATCCGGACATGTGGTGTGGTGATAGATGGAAGAGGATAACATTTCTTGCTTCTCGAACGTGCTCTACAGTTTGACGCTTGTCTCTGCCAGCTCCTGACTCAACATAACCAAAGTTTGTTTCAATCTCTGCATTTTGGTCACTCATTTTAAGACCTACAGAACCTATGACAAGCTGAAATGTAGAAGCTGAACATTGATTAAATAGGATCTGTACTTGAACAGGTTGAAACAATGTTTTGCTCTTAAAGCGTGATGAAAACGACCACCACAAAAGCCCTAACCCTGAAATAAATGTATTTTTAAAAGTGGACCACCTCTGTGAGAGGCCTGTTTTGTGCCCTCATGACCTTGCATTTCCCCTGTGGATCTCCTGCCATCTCTTCTCTAGGTCACTATGAAGACCATATGTGAGACATCTCGCTTCCATTTATTACATCTGTTCAGGGAGGATTGCATTTCAGCACAGTGAACCTTCTGTCCTTCATTACTAGTCCTTGGTTCTCTCTCTGTCTCATCATCCCTCTCTCCATCATCCCTGAATCAGTCTCTTCTCTCCGACTGAGATTCAGTCTTCTGTGTCTGACCCACAGAGGGCAGGAGATGGAGAAGAGCTGGCGGTTCTTGCTCTGTGGCCAGCATTATCGATCGCGTCTCACTTGTTTTTTTGCCCCGTGTGCCAGAGCGCATCGCTGTTTGCAAGTCATAAGGGATGGTGGAGGAAGGTGGCAGGGGGACAACAGAATTGAATCTATTTCTTTGGAAAGCCCTGGGTTATCAAACTCATTAATCTACATGTCATGAACGGTGGATGAATAATTGTGTGTAGAATTTATCTGCCAGTGTGATAGCTACTTTTCAGCCTCCCCCCTTGTGTGTGCATCCTGTGCTTTGAGCCTGAGCCCTTTAATTATTATATGCTTTGTCTTTGCCATCTCTGGTCTTTGGGGGGGGGGTGTATGGACCGAAATATGCTACCCCTGCATTTAGAAGGACGCACTACCCTTATTATGACACAGACACACACATATTATCTGCGAAAAAGACTAGACAGATAAACAACAGCAGCAATAATGTGCGCATTAAGGTGAACTTGTGCACAATCAGCAACACATAGTGTACTAGACAAATTGTTCCCATCAGTGCAATATTTCAATAACTATTTGGATCCTGTGTGCCTTATTGTTTACTTTTAGTTTCCTAGGTCACGTCTCTCATAAACAATTCAAGCCTATACTGCAGTTCTCCATTTGACAATTTTATATTAACTTTAAAGTAATTCACCATGGTGGCACAGTGATGCAGGGAGTAGCATTGCTGCCTCACATCTCCAAGGTCCCAAGTTCAGTTCTAAGCTCGGGTTACTGTCTGGTTTAAGATTTTCATGTTCTCCCTGATCCGTGTAAGTTCTCCAACATATTCTAATAGGTGAAATGGAAAGTGAATAAAATTGTATGGTGCCTGCCAAGAATTGACATCCCATACAGGGTGTATTCCTATCTTGCACCCAGTGTTCCTTGAATACGCACCAGAATTTTCATGACCTTAGCCGAGATAGAGGCTGGACCAAAGATGAATGAATGAATAATCCACTTGGTAACACTATAGTCACATCCCAATGCCACATCATAAGATAATCATCATCAAAGATCATATGCTGTCATGAGCTGCTACAACACTTTATAATAACTTTTATTAATACATACTTAAACGCATTATTAGTTTTTCAGAATTGGACAATTAACAAATATTTATAAATGACCATGACAATGAACAAGTTCATCAAATTGTCATTTCCAAAATATTTGGGATGGTTAAATAAAAAAAAATAAAATAAAAAATAAATAAATAAATAAACAATTAAAAAATAAATAAATAAATAAATAAATAACTAAATAAATAAATACATAAATAAATAAATAATAATAATAATAATAATAATAATAATAAGAAGAAGAAGAAGAAGAAGAAGAAGAAGAAGAAGAAATATAGCTTATAATAAAAGCCCTTAATAAAATAAATAATATCTATCTTAGATAGATAGATAGATAGATAGATAGATAGATAGATAGATAGATAGAGTACTGTGCAAAAGTCTGCACATGCAAAGAAACGCTGTAGAGCAAAGATGCCTTCAAAAATAATGAATTCATTCATTTTTTATTTATTTTATTTATTTTTTATTTTTTATTTTTATAGCGCTTTTTACAATAGATGAAATGAAATGTTTCTAGATAGATAGATAAATAGATAGATAGATAGATAGATAGATAAATAAATAATAGTGCTCCAATCAGCAAATGTGCTATGACAAATATGACACATTCTTTATGATTCTGAAATAAATGTATATACAATACTTCGCAGTGTCATGATAGAACTCTTACATTTTTTTATTATGAGAATTTTGTTTTGAGGGCAGAGTGAATGTAACACTAATTTTGTCAATCGTTATGACAGTTGTCATGAAGTATTATAACACTGTCATAATAACACTGCTAACTAGACATATATTGCCATGACAGTGTATGATATCTGCTATGGCATATTTATGATATTTTAATGTCAGTATCATAATGCAGAGTTAAAATAAAGTGTCAGTGCTTTGTATGATTATAATTAATTAAAAGTGAGTGATACCAGATTGGTGATTCTTCCTAAAGTGTCAGTGGACTCTAATGTTGTAACTGTAATGTGTTATGAATTAAAAGATGAATGATAAAGGATGCGCAATTCTTCCCAGAAGACAGTTAATGGCGGTTTATGGCATTGTCCTGGACATGTTTATGGTGTAGTTATGTCAGCTTTATGTACGTTTGCAAGTAAAACGTCATTGGATTCATTGGGTTGTGATGAAATAAAAGTAAGAGATACAGGAAAGCAATACACAGCCATCATACTTCTACCTTTAACCAACTTCTATACTCTGTTACAGCTGTGTCTCCTCTAATTTTAAGCACCACTTAGAAGATCAAACCCAATGAGCCAACATTAAAACACATGCAACGACGTTGTTGACAGTGAAAGGCGATGGTATGAGACAAACACAACACAGCATTTCATGTGTTTAATGCACGGAACAGCATGAAAAAAGAATCAAGCTCCTCCTTACATGTTCTCCAAGAAAAGAACAAAAGGAGAGGAAGTGTTGTGAGATTAACGCTAGAACGCTAGTGTTGTACAGGAGAGAAGGCCACTCAGGGAAATGCTAACTTTTCCACTATTTCTACCTGTAGCTAATAAACCACAACATTTGTAAGGAAAACATGGTCAGTATTAGATGCTCTCTGCCGATTACTAGCACCATCATGTATCTCCTGAGTAGCACAAGGTTCAATAGTATAATTGAAAACAGGACAGGGAGAGAATGGAGGGAACCAAACCAAACTTCACACACTCCTCTCTGAGGTGATGTATTTAAAAAAGATCCCCTGACCTGTCCATTCAATGCCGGGTGCATGTATAATACAAAAAACCTTAGCTTTAGAATGTGCTTTGTAGAGCAGATTTTAGCGACGTGCTATTTCAGTTAAAGGACGCAGATATGAATGGCCACACTGATGGAATGCAGGGCGCTGGTGTCGGTACAAGGTTTCTGGCAAGGTGCTCCGGGTAATACCAATTCACCTCTATTGACCCCTGCACACAACAAGCAATTCCTAAGACAGAATATGGAGTGGTTTTGAAGGTCAACAAGCATCAGTGAATAAGAGCTGACTGCCTGCCTGCCAGTGTGCATGTGCATTAAGGGTTGCACGACCATTAATTTTTACTAGTCAGCCAGTATTTAAAAACAAAAAAAGTAGACAACAAGTCACTTTTTGCAGAGTTCTAAGAAAAACATACTCAGCCCTTTTTGTCTATTTTATTTTAAGATCATATATCAGTTCTCACGTGTAGACACCTTAGAGGCTCAGCTGAAATCACTGCGTGTGTAACTGACAGTGTGCAGAAAGGAAGCTCATGTCCAATAACAGGGCTCAACGACAGTCTTGTTGAGGCTTGGATAGAGGCTGTTGTCCACAGCAACTCCGGGCTCAGTAGCATCTGAAAACAAGTCTAGATTGGTCTCTGTCAGCTGGCATGCACTGCTTTAGATGTGTGGGATTAGATAATCACATGCAACCCATGGCATTGAATACACTCTTTTGCACAGCAATGGTGATGATGCAATTCACTAAGCCACAGTGCAAGGGTGTTATGTCCAATTTTAGTTATTTTTAAAAGACAAGCATAATAACTTTGTGAGAAATTCTTTTGGGAGTGGAATCAAATTTGACAAAACATTTGCCAAACTGAGAGGACTGAGGTTTCATTTGTGAAGGCTCACTTATGCAAACTGGAAGGGTATAAAATACTACTAGTATTGGTGTAATTGTTATGTATTTGTGTAATTGTTGTTTTGAATGACAGAGGAAACATATCAGGAAACCCCACCAGTGTGTGTACATCATGTTTTTATATTTTATATTTTTATATTTGAGAAACAGCTACTCCATATGAGTAATGCGGATAGTTCATGCAGGGATGGTGAGAATCAAAATCGCTTTCTTGCCAATGGCCCACAATCTGCAAATTGTGAACAGAATCAGCTCATAGACAGCCCCTGCATACACTGACCATTTGGAAAACCATCCCTTGACCAGCAGGATTTATAAGTACCACAGCCAGGAACATAATTCTGTCAATTTCATCAATTTTCTTTATCATTCAGTTTAAACTTCTAGACACAGTGTTATCTTTATAAATGAACAAAACTGTGTAATGCAATAGCCTAGGTATCCATCTTAAAATTAGCACCATGTCCTCTTTTGAAATCTTAAAAAAAAAAAAAAAAAAAACAAAAAAAAAAACAGTTTGGCCATATTCTGAATTTAATTTACAAAATGTTCCCCATAATGCAAATGATAATGATAATGAGTCTTCATTGGTCACAGTGAATTTTTTTTCTTCACATAACCCAGCATGCCAGGAAGTTGGAGTCAGAGGGCAGGGTAATTGATTAGCCAAGATTTGTCTGATGTCCTATGTTTGCTTCTTTAGTTATACATTTGAGGCATTGGACTAATGTGCCAAAAATAATAACAATAATCAAAAAAAAAAAAAAAAAATAGGTGCTCATAGCTGTGCTTTGTACCACTGTAAATTTGTCCAAAGACATGTCAGGTTGTAAGTAATCTCAAACAGACTTTGGTAACACTTTACCTATGGGAGGTTTATATAGGGCCATGGCACCTACACAATTCCTTCATAATAACTGACATAAACTTTATGAACATTATAAATAATAACTTGTTCCAGCAGATGAAACTTGACATACAGACTGGATTGTAAACTTGCAAACCAAATGAGTGTGGTTGAATTTGATTAGTGCATGTCACGTAACTAGAAGTAGCAAAGGTGCTGACAGTCAAATGTAAATCATGTCGAAAAGTAAAAAGATAGTAAACAAATAGTACTTCATAGCCAAATAATATATTTTGGTGTCTAATGACTTGGGCAGTTTGCACGATGTTAAAGTTGGAACTATATTTTTCTATTAAAGAAAGGTATTCAACTAAATAATGTGAGAACTGGCTGATTGACTACAGTGGGTGTAACGTGTAAATTTGATCTTTGACCATGATATACCTTTTAGAATTCAAAGTGGACTTCCTTCCAAGCTGAAAAGACGAGTTGTCCCATGCGCCCTTTCAGTTCATCTCATTTTCAAGTTTTATTTAACTACTTTGAATACATTCTCAGAAAACTTGGGTCAAGGCTGGTTATTGTCAAGAATAAGGCTGCCTGTGTTATCTTTACAAGGGCAAAATGCTGGCATCCATCTTTTTCATGTCTATTGAAAGATTCAAGGTGCTTCATAAATGCCTGTGTCAAAGAGTGTGGAGAAAGAAAAGCTGGTTAGTTGGTGAAAGCCAAATCCATGTTTATCCAATGGAAGCTTCCATGTCTTGGGCTCAGACAGAGAAAGACAAGGTCCTATAGGACCTCAGGCTTGTCTCCACTCTTTATGATATGTTGGTAATTAAAGGTGTGCTGGTCTGCCGATGTGTGGACACAGCGGAGCTGAGATGGCTGGAGGAAGATAAATGAGGCGGGCAGATGTAATATCCTTGGACTTATGGGACTGCTCAGCTGTTGAGGAGTGTCATGGATGATTATTAATGTATGATGCCATGGCCAATGTAATGAGCCTGTGTGACCAAAAAGTATAAACACACAAATATGTTGTTTATGAGTGTGCCTTAACAAAGGCTTGGACATGACAATATAAAATAATTTATCTTGGTCTCATTTCTCTGGAGGAACTTCTCTCTATAAAATCTTCTAGGATCAGTATTACTCTGTGGATTAGTATTAATATATTAAAGTTAACAATAAATTATTGTTCTATTACTGTGCATTATTTTACTTGTAAACATTATGCATGTGAAAATGTAACATTGAGAATATTTATATTCAATTACTAGAAAATATGATCCTGGAATGTTTAGCTGCCAGGACATCATCCAAGCTGTTTCTTTCAGCACTTTGTTTCAGAAATATATTCACTTTAATGTGCTGTTTGCTCCTCAGTGGACTACTTAAGCTGTTTTTTGTTTTTCAGGATTGAAAGTAACAGAATTGAACTCAAATACACAATATATGGAAGCATCTATGCTAAGGAAATAAGGATATTAAGCACTTTATTTTTATTTATAAGTTAGGCTAAACTATTGTACTGTTAAACCATATCATTAAAACACCATCATCAACAAATATCATTAAAAACAAGAAAAAAATAATAATGAGAGAACATACCTTTTGTAATGAGAGAATATACCATCCCATGATCTTTGGAAAATTCCGACGATGTAAATTCCTGTTGAAAACGTGACTTGTGGAATATTCCAAATATTTTGTATGTAGGCATGAATGTGTTCAAGTAACAAGGTTGAATGAAACTTGTGGGATAAAGCTACATTTGTACATTTTGCACAAGTTGTAATGGATGGCTCATGGAAAGAGGGTTAGATGGAAAAATATGTTAAGTGGGGTCACACATTGAAGCAAATCAAACAAACAAACAAAACAAAACAAAAACAACAAACATATTGTAATTAATACATTTTAAGGTAAAATGTCGTTATAGTGGGGCGGGAATATTTTTTTTTTAAGTGCTGTGTGGGTATTATTCTGTTCATTTACTGTTAGTTACTATTTAAGTTGTTAATCTTAAAAATGCACATTGCTGTAAAAGATAATTTAATTATTAAATGTCTTGTATCTTTTCTTTATATACATATTTGTAAATGTACTATTAGTGAGACTCAGTGGTGGAGTCATGCAATGAATATTTTGCGAGCTGGATAATTTGAAGAGCTGTTAAATGACTGTTTGATAGTATTAGGTGTTTAGCTGGCTAGTTTGAAAGACACACCGCAGTTATAACCCTTACCTTTAGCTGCATAATACTCTCTCATAGCTGACTATTCAGCTCAGACGTTGTAGAGTTGTAGAATTAATTTACCTTGAGCTGGTTAGTTAGATAAAGAAGGTATCAGGGAGCTAATGGTGGTGTCAAACCACTGTGTGTCCCTCTGACTTGCCTAAACAGTGAATTTTAGCTTCAATAGAAAAAGAAATGTCCTGGTTTCCTTTCAGGGTCCAAGTGTCATTAATCCTTATGATGAAATGGGCACTATGATAAAAGTTGACTTCAAAATGTATAAAAAATAAAGATACTCAAATATGAATGTACACACAGATGTACACATCCCTAGACATGTTGCAGAGGTGAGTGCGTAGTTCATGTTGGTGGCCGTGTCACAGCTGAGCTCCTGGTTCCTAGTGACAGTAGGTCTCAGGAGGCCCGTGTGCATGTGGGATCTTTGGAATCAGCTGTGACTGTATTAAAGGGGAATTACATGACACGGTCACCACACAAGTACTTTATCTGCTGGCTCCTGTCTTTCTAAAGCCCACACATATGTCCACACATCCACACATCCTCACCCACATCCATGTACACGTACACACAACCTGAGACATCTCTCAGGTCACTCTGACTCAAATGTCACTCATTCAGGGCTGTCTAAATAAGAGCGATAAAAAGAAGTGGGTTAGAGGGAGAGATGGGTGGCAATGAGAGACAGAGGGAGAAGAAAAGTCAGTATAAAGCAAAGGGACTAACAATGGCGCTTAATGCTAGATTGCTCATAGTGAATTTGGCCACCACACAGATTCAATAATTGATAAATATTGAGTGAATTAAATGCAAAAAGAGTGCATCTCTCAATTGAATTGAGGGGTACCAGCTTTGGAATTCATCCCACTTTTACTCCTACACACACACACACACACACACACACACACACACACACACACACACACACACATACACTGAGCAGAGTGTTTACTGTTTCACCCTCCAGTCACCGACAGATGGTGATGCTATGGGCAATCACACTGTTTTATGAGGGGAGAGGGAAAGAAAATGCCTCTCTTTCGTCTTCAATAGACAGTTAGTCTGACAACAGGCACCTCAGCTGCTTTGGTGTTTCTTCCCAATTCATCTAGCTGCCATTTTATTTTGTGACACAACAGAATTTGGAGACATATTAACACAATTTTCAAAAATATTCTGAGATATGGAGTCCTTTATGTGAAGGTCTCCAAAAAATGCCTTCATACCACAAAGTCTCAGGAATCAAAATGAGGAATTACAACCGATTTGTACATTCATGCTAGATAGACTCATTAATTATTGAAATACAAATGATGCAGTAGATCAGACAGACATCTTTCAATCTAAGGCTGCTGTTTTCATTCTGTCATGATGGAGGTGGATTATGGAGAGGATGATATGAGAAGACATCACAGATGGAGAGAGAAAAGAAAGAGATGGAGCAGAAGGTCCTCAGGGCCGGTTTGAGCACCTGTCCAACTCCAAACCAATCAACACTGTTCTCGTATGCAACTATTTAATACATCAAAATATAAAATAAAATTTCAAAATAAGCACAAAGATCCTAAAGGATTTTTAAAAATGAGTCATGGCATTGTCTTAAATTTCTAATAAATCTTATACTGATTATATTCAGTATATTTTGCAAAAATGAAATCCCTGTAAATATGAAACAAGCGAGTGTTTTAATCACTTTTTCCCCAGTTATATAGTTCAATCTGTGTACACACACCTACCATTTGGAGGACCTTCACATGGGTTGGTGCTTTCATGTGTCTATTTCATTATACTAGTGCTTATATTGGAAAGAATGGAAAGCTTAGATTGGACATTTTAAAATCCATTTGGCATTTGATTTGTTATTAAACAAAATGGCCTCGTTAAACCATATGTTTTAGTATGTAGTGGGTAGAACGTGAAGGTTAAACATGTCAGAGTGAAATATATGAGAGAAAGATGTGTCCTAAAAGCTAATTCCACTACTAGGAATTCTTCCTTTTATGTATATACAAACATGCTCCCAAGAAGCCTTTTTTTCAATTAATGTCAAGCCAAGTGCAGAAGCAGCTTGAGGTAATGATGCGTTCTCCACTCTCCGTCTCTGTGCTACTGGACCACGACAACACCTCCAGGGTCGAATCCCCTGGTGTACATATAGCAGAGGGCTGCGGGGTGACAGCACCATACAATCCATTTTTCTACTCACTCTCTCATAATACACACTCTCACAGATACAATAACAAAAAGTTTTTGCATCTCTTTCCAAAACTTTCTTCTTGTATCTTGTCTTTCCTTTCTCCTTCTGTTTTTTTTTTCCTTCTTCCTCTCCTGCCAATGCTGTGATGCAGCCTCTCTGATTGCTATGCATTGTTTAGTTTCTTTCATTAATGCTGGGTGCCAGTCCTGCACCACAGATGAACAATAGCAAGGCTCCTGCAAGAGATCAATAGCAGATTGCTGATAGCGCCCCGTCCATTCGCTCTCCAGATTACATGACAAATGGTGCGGTCCATGCTTTTTGACACCCCTTCGTTCTTGTAGGGTCTAGGCCTTGGCGTTGCAGGCTTCTGCTAGCCCCCCGACAGCAGCCCAGCTTGGGAGAACAATGAGCAAGAGAAGGAGAAGAAGAAAAACGTCCAAATTGGCAATCTACTGTAAGGGCTGCACCACAGAGAGGCCTGTATCCATCAACAGCTGGTAATTGTGGTTAAGGAAAGGGGCTGAAAAGGGTGTTTGGAACAGCTGATTTGTTGATGATCCTTGCTAGAACACAGCAACGTCAAATGTGCAAGGCACTTCAAACATGATTGTCCTGTTACCTTAAAAGCAACCGTGAATTAACCATCACACTTATAGATTCTAAAGAAGTGATCTTTTTTTCAATTGTTCACGCTCATTCAGTGTAGAACTTCACAATAGAAAAGCTGTAAAGCTCTAAACAAGTGCACTCTGCTTGGTAATTTGTCCACTATCCCTCCAGGAACATATTTCACTGGTACTGCAGACAAAAGTTGCCTCATTTGTAAAGGACACACAGAGAACGAGTCAAGGTCTTTTTTGGGAAGTAAAAAATTGTGACAAGGAAAAAGAAGGCAATTTGCTCATTGACACACTGTCCTTTATAATAACATAAGGACGGTATTTCTTTTTCATCAAGACTAATGACCTCTGCATGCTGTGTGTTGGCCATTTTAAAGAAAAACAAACAGCCTCTAGCCCTGACTGCATGATGTAAGATCATAACCTCCTTCCGCTTGACTTATGCACACCTGTACATGCTTAGCTTGAGCTGCTTTTGAACTAAAAACAGATAAGTGATAGAGAGCAATCAAGCAAGCAAGAAATTTTTGATGTTTGATGATTGTCCTATCCAATCTGTGAGATATAATAATCTAGAGAAACTAATAATTATTTTACTTCTCCTGTTTGTCTGTTGTCTACTTCCTAGTTTTTCCACAGTTGATAGTTGTGTCTTGCCCTAATACCTTAAGAATAATACTTTAAAGGGGTCATGACATGATTTTTTTTCCCTTGACCTTTTGACGTATAAGAGTTCATTGTACCATTAAAATAAATTTCATAGCTAAAAAAAAGGATGTATTTATCAAAGCTCCAAAAACGGCTCGTTTGGTTGTGGTGGGATTTGTGAGGTCACAGGGGCAAATCTATTTGCATGTGACTGCCCCTATAGCAAGACAACAACACCTACTTTTACAGCTGGGCCCACCCACTGGCACTCAGTCACTGCAATAAAGTTCTGCATATGTTAGGGGCATTGATAATTAATTCATATGCAAAGATGTTAGCCAATTATAGCAGAGGGTGGTTACATTAAAGTCTTAAAGGTAAAAGGCACAAAAGAGGATCGTTTCAGTCAGAGGACCAGAAACAGGGTAATAAATTACTAAATTCTTTTTTTTTGTGCAAAAAACTTTACTATTATTATAATTGCACCTCAGGGAAGATAATAAAATAAAATAAAAATATTGTCATGACCCCTTTAATACTTCTAAAAAGTAAATAGTTCTTGAACATAAGCTAAATTGATATAATATTAAACAATAATATCACCGGGGCAGGAATGTTTACTTTCATGTGATCAGATATGAAGCGAATGTGTTAACAGGAGTGTACTGGGTGCTTCTGTAGCTCAACACATTTACATTTACAATTTTCAGTGCTATGTCTGTAAACAAGAATAATAACTGCAAGAATGAAGAGGGAATGGTCAAGATGGTCCACAGGAGTGGGCAGGAGTTGTCCAAATTCCTTTGCAATGGGAGTAGGATAAAACAAAAAGATCCTGTACACACCTCTACACCTCTGTGTTTGCTGTGTATATATATATATATATATATATATATATATATATACTGTATATATATATATATATATATATATATATGTATATATATATATATA
>JAFFST010045639.1:368-20368 GCA_022414735.1 Noturus placidus | reverse complement strand
ACAGTGGGAGAGAGAGAGAGAGAGAGAGAGAGAGAGAGAGAGAATTGTGTTTTACACTCTCTTTAAGCTGACCTGAGCCGAACAGGCTTAGGAAAGAGCCTGGATTTTAAAGTGTGTGCGGTGTAACAGAAAATTCTTTATACACTTATTAATCACACACACATATGTTGAGATCAGGACTAAGTTCAGGAACAAAACTCATCATTAAATAGTAACATGAGCATCATTGAATACACTATGTACTAGGCAAGATCATCGTAACTGATTGATGCCATTGGAAAACCAGGCCTAGGTCAGTAATGCTATATTTTACATATTTTGTTCTGCTTTATTATTATTATTATTATTATTATTATTATTATTATTATTATTATTATTATTATTATTATTATTATTTAAAGTACATAAACATGAATAATGAAATGTTTTAAAATTCACACATCCTTCATTTGGAAGCAATAGCTTGACATCATGAGAAATTTGAACAAATCTGTACATCCTTTTCGATTGGTGATTTATTTTTTATTTTTTAGAACAAAAATTGCCGTTATGTGAGATGAAATGTTAATAATATTTGAATTGAATTGAAATGATTTAACTTGCACTGACTGTTGCACATGTCTAATGTCCATGTAAAAGGCACACCATACAACAAATTAACATATCATGACTACAACAGACACATCCATATACAGAGTCTATACAGAACATGTCACATGTATCCATATACAGTATATCCACATACATGTACAGTACAGAGATTTAACAACAGCTCAATTATATCGTGTTTTTATTATTCTGTACTATTTCTATTGATGGGCGTGTGTGTTGCTAAATCCTCTGCTGTAGAACACATCTGTTGTGTAGCACATAGAGAAGGATAATAAGGCAAGATAATGTTTGCTGGGGTCAGACATGGACATGGACATGGACATGTGACAAATTTCTTAACACTACTTCATTGTGGTTATGAATGCAAATTTCAGAGTTCTTCTTTGATTTTAGTCTAGGCTACTATAACTTGTCCTTTACTGTTTTACATATTTCCATTTCAGGTCTGCATTTGAACAGCATGTGATGTGCATTTAACACCAAACTATAAACAAAAGGCAAAATCAGAATACAATGCAGTGTATTAATCATATAATCAATCATCCGTAATCACATATTGGGACTAAATTGAATGCTATGTGTGATATGTTATAAGCGTGTATACAGTTTTTGCATAAACACTACCAGAACAGATGTATAGTGATAGTTTCACGCCAGTAGGGGGAAGAGTGTCCAAAGAAACAGTGGAGATAATGGCATCTCTCAGTGAGCTAAAGAGAACAGCTCTACAGCTGCCTATGTTCTTCTGAAGCTTGGAAATAATGCTGCATGTGTATAGCGTGCTCCCGATCTCTTCAAAGTAACTCCTTAAATTAAAGTGTTAGGATGAAAAGTAGCTTTGTACTGAATCGTAGATATGTGCATAGGTGTCATTATACTACAAGTTTAATGATGTATGCATGTCATGTGGATTATGACATGCTAGATTTGGATAAAAAATAATAATAATAAAAAAAAAACAAGAAGAAGTTATTCCCAAAACTGTGGCTCGCTACACTCTTTAAGTTAAGGCCTCAGCAGTTCACTAAAGAATAACCGCAATGCATAACCTTCTCAAGTGTTGTAATTGTCTCTAAAGTCCACGTCTGACCTCCGCACTTCCTCTCGCATCGTTATCCTTCCTCGTGCGCTGCAGCCTGACATGCTTTTTTTTTATTTTTCATGAAAGGGTTCAACAACCGGCGTGTTGTACAGCAGAGTAATTAGCAACGCATGCTCGTATTAATTAGTGCAGAGTGCTCTCGTTTTATTAAAACGTATCAGGGAGAGATGGGGTGAGAGGCGTGACAATGGAGAGCATTGTTCTGGAGTGGGATTAGAGCACGTCTCTATCTCTGACCTCTCCACGCAGCACGATGGCGGGACAGCAGAACCCGGCTCAACCCGTCATTAAGCATTTTATGCAAATGCTATTTGTTTTATAAGCAAATTAACAGCGCAGATTCACTGAAAAACAGGTGCTGTGGTGTGAATGCACACTAAATGATGTGATACTGGATGAATTAATTAGAGCCTGAGCGGTAATTAGATGCAATAATTTGTGTGATTAGCGGCCTATTTAAGAAGCAAGACACTCACACACACACACACACACACACACACACACACACACACACACACACATAACATTATCCCACACATACTGTCTCTGAATGCTTGGCTGAGGGTGTTTGTTGTGTATGGGTGTGTGCGTGTGTGTTGTCCATAACAACACATGGACAGACGAGACAGGCTTTCTTTCCCGTATTCCGGAAATGTTTCATTAAAAAAACGCTGAGGTGGCCCCAGTTAATTACAAAAGCAAGCTCATGGTAAGGGGTTTTAAAACATCCTTTTTAAAAATCTCTCCCACTTCTCTTGGCTCCATGCCAGCTGCTTTAAGGCAAAAAAATGAGGCCTCTTTAGCTCAAAGCAAAATGAAACCTATCCATGCAGAGCTACTAAATTTGGAAAAGGCTCAAAGATAAAAGGCGAAATCTTTTCTCTTTTTTTCTCCTTTCGCTATGTATTATTGAAATCATCAAGTGCATAATTAATTTCTGCAGATGCAGTACATTTTGGGCCTCATTGTAATTCTGTTAGAGAAGCTGCTCTGTGTTCTGCTCATGAAGTCAGGTGTAACAGATGCTCAGCGAAAACTTTTCAGCAAAGTGAGAGAGGATAATATCTGAAATGTGAAGAAGTAACAATTAGTTCTCGAGTTCTTTTTTTTTTTTATGTGAATAACATTTTTATTGTTTTCCCATAAACGATAATAAGCAACACAAAAACACAGGCAAAAAGGGGGTGGGGGAGGGGGTGTCTACACACAACACACACACGAGTCACATAATTAAGTTTCAGATACAAAACAAATTAAGCCAGAGACACACCGAAGTAACAATCGTCAATGTACAAGGTTTCTGACAAAGCTAACAGCAACTGTCCAATTCTGAATTGCACGCGGTTTGGCCTTGGATGTAGCCTGTTCTAGGATAATTCAATTGGTTTAATTCAATTCAATTTTATTTGTATAGCACTTTTAACAATGGTCATTGTCTCAAAGCAGCTTTAAATAAGCATATAAACACAGGATACAGATTTTAAGTGTGTGAATTTAGAAAAACTCCCTAAGATGATATGAGTAAGAAACCTTGAGAGGAACCAGACTCAGAAGGGAACAGATAGTGTGAAAGTAAAGGAAAGTTCATTATGGTTTTTTTATATGAAGTCTGTTTTGTTGAACTAATCCACTGTTCACTAAAGGAGACTTGAGGGAAAAGAGAGGGAGAGATTGTTAGGTATGCTTACTATCCCGTAGCCTGGATGTAGCCTGTTCCAGTATAAGCACGTCCAAATAAATAAGAATGAATCAACCTTTAAAAATGAACTTCTCTGCCATAATCAATGTTGCTAATAACACTTTTTTTTATTGCAAATTAAGAGTAATATTATACTTATCTCCTAATAAAAGAGTTTCTCAACTAAATAGATTTAAACAGCCATAACACAAGGACATTGCCAAAACATATGAATATATTCACCATAGTCAATATAGAACCTGTATCACATCTGTTATATCTTCCATCCATACATCCATCCTCTACCGCTTACACCTTTATCAGGGTCACGGGGATCCTGGAGCCTATCCCAGGAGGCATGGGGCACAAGGTACACCCTGGACAGGGTGCCAGTCCATCGCAGGGCACAATCACATACACACTCACACACCCATTCATACACTATGGACACTTTAGACATGCCAATCAGCCTAACATGCATGTCTTTGGACTGGAGTAGGAAACTGGAGTACGGGGAGGACGGGGAGAACATGCAAACTCCGCACACACATGGCCTCAAACCCCAGACCCTGGAGGTGTGAGGCGAACGTGCTAACCACTAAGCCACCATGCACCTGTTACATCTTATCCTTAGATATTGTAATTTCATCAAATAAGCACAAAATGTGTCAAATAAACCCTGTGCACCAACTTAAAATTAATAATCGTATGGGCATATTTTTTTGATGAAGTAAATGCAAGTTTTCTAAAAAAAATAATAAAATAATTGTAACCATTGTACACATGCACAGCATGTCTAGTTCACTTTCTACAGCTGAATCGCTTTCACACTGAAATCAAATTGTACTACAGTTTGCTTGGAACTGAATTGAGACCATTTGTTTTTCTTAACAGATTTTTCTTAACAAACGTTAATATATTAAAAAAGACTACATATAAATAAATAGATAAATAAAATAAATAGAATAGATGAAGAAAAGACAGATCCGTTGGCAGGGTAAATTAAAGCGGAACATATAGAAAATATTTTCTCCTGTAAATTGGGGGGGGGGGACAGATTGGTATTTCCTCAGCATTGAGGGGGTCACGACCCCACCAAAGAGTCCATGGTTACGCCCATGACGACAGCAACAAAAGACTAACTAATCAACTGCATCATTGCTCTCACTAGAAAATATGGAATCAGTACATGATTGTTTGGAAATTGTGCTGAACCATAGAGCTCTCTGCCACTAGGCTAATGGATAAAGATGGATAAAGATCTCTCATCTATCAATCACTAGATGAATATTTAATTTCAAGTTTCATTAGCAGACCACACGATTAAAACTTTTGAAACAGCCTGTAAAGGCACAAGAGATATGACTGGCAGTACATTTCTGCCTGAAAACATATGGAGCTGAAGACTGACTTAATAAACGTGTGTGACGGCATTCCTTCAATGGAAGCAATGTATGAAATCCAATCACAGTTAGTCACTGGAGATAATGCCAAGACACATGTTAATGCCAGGTGTAAACCAACCCATCCCAACCGCAGGATGTAAACCAAACATGGCATGTATTGTGTTATTGTGTAGACAAAATTTTTCCGAAGGTGTAAGCTGCTAAACTGAACCACAAGGAGCAAACTGAGCACTGAAGAAATGTGTGATGTGTTCTGGAAATTATTCCGGGAACAAAAAGAGCAGATGGATGCTGGATGAGATACACACAACATTTTAAAGTGATTATTGATATAACTATGTAATCTTTTAATAGGTTTTCAGCTCTATGTTGTTCGTCTTTGTTTGATTTTTGTGTTTTCTCTAGGCACTTGGCTAAGGTGTGTACCTTTTTACATTCAGCCAAATAGCAATGAAGCAAAAATATCAATTTCACTCTGATTCATACTCAGCAAACAGAATAATAGTTGTGAGAAGTCTTTTGGTAATCTGCTTAGATGTTTCGCCCACTGCATGGCTGCCTAGCATACTATGGATGTTATTTTAAATGTCAAAAATTGATAGCACAATTTAATCTGAATCTGGATTCCTTCTATACTGCTTTATTTTTCTCTCTTATAAAAATAAACACACACAATGAAATTAAACTGTTGGCATTGAATCTTTTTTGTGTTGGGAAAGAGGTCCTGTCTGCTTCAGTTAACCCTACTTGGTCTTTTTGCACTCACCCATTTGGTGTCCCTTCTACACATGCTCAGGTTTTCGACGTAACAACTCTACCAAAAGTTCTCAACTAATTAGAGGAGGTTATAGGTTTTGGACAATGAAATTATTACTTCTCTCTTCATTCTCACTGTAGGAGAACTTGAGAAAAAGGGTTATCCTGGTTTCCATAAGGCAGTCGGTCTAGACAGTGGCTTGTGATAAGTCTTAATGATTACAGGTGCAATTATTACTTGCTAAAAGTTACACAATTATATGTATATTATATGGTAATAATATGGTAATATGTGATGTTCATGCTGCTAGCTAGATAAGTATTATATTTCTCTCATATTATTAAATCCTCTCAACTCAGCCACTGCTGAAAAATTTAATGGACAGCTAAACTCCTAATTCGCCACCATTCTAGCCTTTCCGTGAGTAAATAATATATAAAAAAAAGAAGCCTGAAAATATTTTCCTAAATATTCTTTTTAAAGAAATGGTTTTTCACTTGGATTAGCAGATATGTTTAACTAGTACGCATACATGTAAGAACTTTTTACATAGTTTTATCAAAATCTCTTTATAGTCTAAGTACCTCAGTTAATACATTATCAAATAAGCCATAAATCAGATAAAGTACTAAATTAGACTCCTTATTGTATTCGAATTTGTTTTTAATGTACCTGTATTAAAATACCAGGGAGAACTTAAAGTAGGTAATTATGTTAGCTCCAATGTCGACCCAATGTCCAAAGTGACAACTAAAGCAATTAATGCTATAATGCTAGCAAAGTCAGATACAGTGCAGTGATTCAGCATTGTGTTACGGTATGTTAAAGAATATCTGTGACATTTCTGGCTGCAAGGAAAATGATGGGTTTATGGTAATGCACTTGTTCTGATATGTTATTGTTTTATTTTAACAACTTACACATGCTCTTGTATGTGGACACACCATATAAACAGGTGCTTTTAATTAAAAAAATGTGATTTTTTATTTATTTATTTTTTCGTAAAGAGATGTTTGTTTAGCATTTTTGGAAGCAGTTGTCCATGCTTTGTAATAGTGAGAAGCAAAGTTACATTTTCTCAGTATCATTTTAACTTTACTAACTGTTTAAGTTAAATTGAATTGTCAACTGTTGGGAATGCTGTTATAATGTAATAGGAATTCATTTGTTTTGTGGACATTCCACAACATTAAATGTAACTATAAGCAGATAAAGAGTATATCAAATAAATAATTGATACTTTGGACATATTTTTGCAGTATAAGAGGAATAAACTAATTTGGACCTTGCTGAGCATGGTGGCTTAATGGTTAGCACATTTGAGTTGTGCGCCCAATGTGCGCGCAGTTCTCCCCGTGTTTCCGGGGTTAACTCTGGGTACTCCGGTTTCCTCCCCAGTCCAAAACGTAAGGCAGTGGTATGCACCACTATATGGTCAAAGGCTTGTGGACACCTGATCATCAGATCAATATGTGGGCCTCGCCTAAACTGTTGGTACAATGTTGTAAACACATGATTATTTAGAATGTCTTTGTGTGATGTTTCATTAAAATTTCCCTTCACTGGAATCAAAAGGCCCACATCTTTTTCCGAATCTGTTACTATTTTCCAAAGACAACTAAAGACCCACCTCTTCCGTGAACACTTAACTAACCCTTAACATGCCAACCCCTACATTATTATTCTTTTTTTTTTAAACAAAAAAACAAACTAACTCTTTACTCTGGCTCTTCCACCACTACTCTGCACACTTTGCTTCTCCACAAATCAAATATAAGCCTTGCAAGATAAAACTACTTATATTGTTCTCGCTTTGATTGTATTTCCTTATTTGTAAGTCACTGCTAAATTAATAAATATAAATGTAAATGTTCCAGCATGACAATGTTTCTGTGTACAAAGCAATCTCCATGAAGACGGGGTTTGCCAAGGTTGGTGTAGAAAATCTTGATGCACAAATCCCTGACCTGAAGCCCACTAAACACCTTTGGTATAACCTGGAACACTGACTGCACCCCAGGCCTCCTCACATCGACATCAGCCTGAACTCACCAATGCTCTTGTGGATGAATGATCACAAATCCCCACAGTCACACTCCAAATTCTAGTGGGAAGCCTTCCCAGAAGAATGGATGTTATTGTAACAGCACAGCGGAACTAAATTGGATGTTCAACAAGCACACATAGGTGTGGTGGTCAGGTATCCATAAATGTTTAGTCGTATAGTAAAGTACTTTATAATCCATTCTGAAAATCCTGAGCAGTGTCATTTGGAACAAAACAAACAAATAAACAACAAACAACAACAAAAAATAAATAAAACTAAAACAAGCATGATGGCAGAAGGAATCCTGCTTATAGATTAAACTATTGAGGTCTTTTTTGGCAGTAACGTAACACCATAGCAGACGCTTGTTCTGTGGGTGAGGCTGAAATTAATCTCCATCTCGTTGCCAAAACCATAGGGACGAGGAAGAGCAGATTGTGCACTGCTTAGCCTACATTTATGATTACACCACTCTCTTTCTGGTTTTGGCATAACACGGCAAGGCTCTGTTGGATTAAGATATGTGGTTGTATAAGTTCAGAGCATACTGTAGTTCAGATGAATTGAACTGGCACAGAGAGCCATACACACACATAATTTATGGAAAAAAAAAAGATCTGGGTATAACTGTAGGAGAGGATAAATTCACAATAAATGATCTCTGTCTATCATACACAGATGAAAAAAAAATAAAAAATCCAACCAAAACAAAACCAAAAACCCAATCTCAGTGTGTTAAAGGGCAGATGAGGTTTAGTGCATGCACAGGTAGAGCACTCTGAGCAATCAGATCCTTTATGAAGAAAAGTCGTGTACCTGCTGTAATTGTGGAATAACAAGGGAAACCTAGGGGGTGTAATTTGTCTTCCAGTGCATTAAGAAAGAAAAAGCGAAGAGGAAACAACATGTATTGCACTTTTCTTTAATGACCACCTCCATACCTCCCCTTCTCTCTCATTCCACTGGAGGAAGCAAACTTTGATCCTGGCTTCAGATTGCCTTGGTAAAAACATAAATTGCATTAAGAGCAAAAAGCATAAATTTTGCGATATGAAGCCGAGAGTTAATGAAGAAACAAGCCTATGATCAAGATTCGGGAAACCTCCATTAAATGACTTATGCGTGAACTTTCATAGCTCTGGTGTTGGAATTTTTTCTGCTGATAATAAACGGTCGCTATTGAACATGCTCGCGGTAGAAAGGCTCGCTTTTTAAGCAGGAAATTCATATTCGATTCTTACATATGAATTAGAAGAGGCCACGGATGAAGCTCATCAGAGCCTGCAGCACATGTATTATTAGCAATAATATAATTTCAGCTATTAGTCCTCCATCCCGAATATCCATCACCAACACCTCTGAGCTCCAAATTAATATTGTGTGTGAGAAAATAGAGTTGGACTTCTGACATATTTCTCGGTAAAGCTAGGACAAAGCAGGTCCATTTCCATCCAGATTATCCATGTTGGTGTGGTAGCATGGAGCAAATTAACATTCAGTGGGAAGTGAAGGGGGGAAAAATGAATAAAAGAAAAGATTATGCATATCAAACCTCCCTCCTGTTTTCTTGATTAATCTCAGTCGGGGTCAGTGTTTTATCAAAATGGGAAAATATTTTATGGGGTAAACTCATGGCCTCCCTGCATGGTGTTCCCTGATTTTGTGCCCTGCTTGTTTCTCAGAGTGTTATCTGGCTGGTAAACATACAAGCAAGACTTTTGACTGCAACTGAATATGCAGCTGAAAAAGCCAGCATGAAAACAATGCTATTTGTGGTGCACGGTGTATACATTCAGCAATTATACCATGTGTCAACAGTAAATGTTGTCTGCATTCTCATCTAACAGCTAGAGCTTATGAATAAAACAGCAGCTGTTCTTTGCTTCATATTCATCCAAATGGCTTGGTATTCATATTTTTTTGATAAAGTGTACCATCTAAAGTGAAATACTTTATGGTTATTCAAATATTTGCGGCAAAATAAATCTAAGTCTAGAATTATTGCCAACAACAATTTCTGCTTTTAGTTGAGAGTAATGTTATGTGTCCACTCGCATATTTTTTTTAGACGCATGCCATTTCACGTCCTCTACCAGTGGATGTTTCTTTTTTTTTATGTGCCCCCCATCATGAAGTGTTTGTCTGATTGGATAAATTCAACCAGGTTTTGCCACCCATTTGGTGAGCTAGGTTTTCCACACACAACAATCACGTACCATATGAATGCAGAGCTATCCACTGGAATGAATAGAGTGTATGCGGCAAAGTTGCAAGTGGACACGACCCTCATCTGACCTTCATTCTTAAGTTTAAGAAACTGATCATCAGAATTTGAACATGTCATGGTGAACACAACCACTTCTCACAAGCCCAGTCTTCAAACCTAAAGTCCTCCAGGTCCTGCACATTATTTGGTTTTCCAGAATCTTCTGCATATTTGAACATTTTCCAACATTGGCTATATGATTTTAAGGTCCATCTTTTCACAACTGAGAGGCTATTACAAATAGGGAACTATTATAAATGGTGCAAACATTATTGATGCTCAAGAAGGCAACACACTACTGCACATAAAGAGCCAGGGGGTGTAAACTTTTGAACAGGATGATCAGTATAAATTGTTTTTAAAGATCTTTTTTTTTTTTTCATTTAGTTCTGCCCTTCAGAAGCTATATAAGACATTTACATGTTTCCCAGAAGACAAAATAATAATTTACACAGATCATCCTGTTCAAAAGTTTACACCCGCAGGCTCTTAATGTATCGTGTTGCCTTCTTGAGAATCATTGAATGTTTGCATCTTTTGTAAAAGTTGTGTCCTTCAGTTGTCTTCAGTATGAAAAGATAGATCTCAATATCTTATAGCCAGTATTGAAAATGGGTCAAATATGCAGAAGATGCTGATTTTTCTGAAGAATAGTGGGCAGTTTAAATGCTAAGGACGAACAAGAGACTCATGAACAACTATCACACAAACAGTCATTGATAAATCCAGTTAATGACACACAGTATTATGTACCAAATATCAAGCGTATGTAAACTTTTCAACTGGTTCATTTGTGTAAATTCAGCTATTATCGTGTCTTGTGGTCTATACTGTATGTAAACATCTGTTATGTGAAATGGTTTATTTAGGGCAGTACTAAATTAAAAAAAAAATGCAATTTTATGATGCCTTTAATAATAATAATAATAATAATAATAATAATAATAATAATAATAATAATAATAAAAACATTTTGTGGATTATGCAGGGCATATGTTAACTGTGTTGTGTGTTAACTGGTTTCAAAATCATTTTATTTATGATTTATGCAGTAAGACATTCTGGATGTAAGTGAAATGCTTAGTGTGAGGCTCAGGTAAAATGCTAAAATTCTTTAACATTCTAGATTTATTTTAAGAAATGTATCTATAGCTGTCTGGAAGAAAGCAGCAGCTTTAAATTCAGCTGTTTGCAGAAGTGTAGAAGTGCTGAATAATCCACTGTGGCAAAAAACACATCACATGGCCTGAGTTCTGACCTCTCGAGGCGAAGATTAAAAGTTGGGAGTCTGTGTTGTGAAAGCGGAGGTTGTTAAAATGGCAGATAATGACTGCTGCTCTCTCATTTGGGAGCTCACTTGTTTTCATGTGCCCGCATGGTGACCTGTTCCTCTAGTGAAGGGTTACTGTGCTTCCTTCATTCCCTCCTGATTAGCTTGAAGCCTGTCTGCTTTGGGAGATGCTTGTCGACCCCCCTCGCCCGGCCCCTTTCTGCTCTTCCTCCTAATAGACGCGAAGCACTACGGTCAATAATGTTTTACTTGTCTGTCTTTCTCCCTCTGTCTTTCTCGCTCTCTCTCTGCGATCAGTTTCAGTGTGGTAGCGTCAGGAGGGAGGTTCACATCCGAAAGTTCAGCCAAATGTTATCAAACAGGGATGTTTCAGAGGGAGAGGCCCTTTGGACCCCTTCCTTCTCTGTTTCTCCTTCTCCGTTTCTTAACTGCCCCCCCCCTTCCTGCCTTTCAAACCCATAGCCAATAACTGCCAAGTGTCTCTGATAACATCAACAGCTGTCAAAGACCCAAACAACTGAGCTTGTCTCATAAACCTAAACACCTGTATTCTCTCATTCCTTTGATTGTTATTCTGTTCTCTATCCCTTGCTCTCTCTTTCTCTCAGCCTCTCTCAAACACACACACACACACACACACATACACATCCACCCTCTGGTCTCCATCACTCACATTGGTTTGATTTGACTGTCAAAAACAAGGAGATGTGCCAAGATGTGTGGAGCCTTGTGGAAGGATGTGTGCGTGTGTGAGTTTGTGTGTGTGTGTGTGTGTGTGTGTGTGTAGTGAGTACATGCTGAAAGGGGGACTGGGGAAATATAAACAAAGATAGGGGGAAACAGAAAAAAGAGAGCATCTTAAAGAAAAAATCTGCCGCATTTTAAAATGTAGAGCCAAGAGTATGTCATAGGCAAGTTGTGTGTCCAGGGTTCCTGGTTTGTCCTGAGCTTGAGTCTGTCTATGTGGAGGTCTCTTTGTGTGGGTTTCCCTCGGGTTCTCCAATTTACGCCAACCTCCTGCTTGTGAACTGGTGGCTCTAAATTGCTCCTAGGTGTTAATGAGCTAGCGGTTACCGAAGATGTATGAATGATGAATGGTGTGGTGGACATACAGTACATGTGTGTATAATTATGTACAGCATATGTGTGAGTCTGTCAGCCAAATTGTTTTATTTTTTTTCTTTTATCAAAAAGCAACTTTATATAAATCTATGTCTAGATCTCTAATGAGCAAGCTGACTTTAAGAGTGGCAAGACGTTTAATTTCCTTTATAATGTCATCTGATGTGGGCTTCCTCTCTGACCATGAAAAAGAGTTTACTGAAGAGGAATGGATAAATGAACATCATTTTATTGAGCACATCATATTTATTGTATTATTTCCTTTATTAACAATCATACATATAGTAGCTCTTGCTAACGGTTAATTGCTAATGGATATTTGGTAGGCTATTAGGGAGCTATCTGTCCAAGTAGACAGCCGATGTGTGTTTTGATTAAATAAAATAGAATCATCAATCTATCCATCCATCCATTGTCTATATCGCTTATCCTTCATGGTTGTGGGAAACCTGGAGCCTATCCCAGGGAGCATCAGGCACAAGGCGGGGTAAACCCTGGACGGTGTGCCAATCCATAGCAGGGCACAATCACATACACATTAACACAACAATTCATACACTATGGACACTTTGGACATGCCAATCAGCCTATCATGTATAACAACGCATGTCACAAATGTTATAAATTGATTTGCATTTTAATGAGGGAAATAAGTATTTGACCCCCTCTCAATAATAAAGATTTCTGGCTCCCAGATGTCTTTTATACAGGTAATGAGCTGATATTAGGAGCCCACTCTTAAAGGGAGTGCTCCTAATCTTAGTTTGTTACCTGTATAAAAGACACCTGTCCACACAAGCAATCAATCAATGAGATTTCAAACTCTCCACCATGGCCAAGACCAAAGAGCTCTCCAAGGATGTCAGGGACAAGATTGCAGACCTACACAAGTCTGGAATGGCTACAAGACCATTGCCACGCAGCTTGGTGAGAAGGTGACAACAGTTTGTGCTATTATTCGCAAATGGAAGAAACACAAAAGAACTGTCAATCTCCCTCGGCCTGGGGCTCCATGCAAGATCTCACCTCGTGGAGTTGCAATGATCATGAGAACAGTGAGGAATCAGCCCAGAACTACACGGGAGGATCTTGTCAATCCACCTGGGACCATAGTCACCAAGAAAACAATTGGTAACACACTACGCCATGAAGGACTGAATCCCTGCAGCACACCTGCTCAAGATAGCACATACATGCCCGTCTGAAGTGTGCCAATGAACATCTGAATGATTCAGAAGACAACTGGGTGAAAGTGTTGTGGTCAGATGAGACCAAAATGGAGCTCTTTGGCATCAACTCAACTCGCCGTGTTTGGAGGAGGAGGAATGCTGCCTATGACCCCAAGAACACAATCCCCACCATCAAACATGGAGGTGGAAACATTATGCTTTGGGATTGTTTTCTGCTAAGGGGACAGGACAAATTCATCAAAGGGACGATGGACGGGGACATGTAACGTCAAATCTTGGGTGAGAACCTCCTTCCCTCAGCCAGGGCATTGAAAATGAAAAGTAATTACTAAGTCATTACCAAGTACTAATGTTTTGCAGAGGGGTCAAATACTTATTTCCCTCATTAAAATGCAAATCAATTTATAACATTTTTGTCATGCATTTTTCTGGATGTTTTTGTTGTTATTCTGTCTCTCACTGTTCAAATAAACCTACCATTAAAATTATAGACTGATCATTTCTTTGTCAGTGGGCAAACATACAAAATCAGCAGGGGATCAAATACTTTTTTCCCCCACTGTAACATTTACTAGCTAAGTGGAATTAATTATTCTTATATAATTGGATTACTATATCAATTGTATCTTTCTATGGCTTTTAAATAAATTTTTGTTTCATTTCACTAATAGTAAAATTTTCATGCATGTGTGCTAAATCCGTGATATTATCATGACATTATCGTGAGTTATGTGTTCTTTTCCTATCAGTACAGTGAGTTCAATGATAGTATTCCTAAGTTTTTATTAAAGCAATTACACAACACCTTAATGACAGTTATGTATCTTTTCTCTGACCCTAAATTAAAACTAGTTTGATGTTCGACACATTCAATCATCACCATAAATTGCAATTATGTTCAAACATAGTTTCAATGCAGAAAGTGTCATAACAACTTTATGTCAACACAAATCTGTCACTTGAAATCAGAATGAACAAAGCAGCTGATGCCTGTTGGAAAAAGACTTCATTAATATTCATAAATGCAGGGTTATATCAGTTTTTTATGAAAGGCTTATGTAGGTTTTATGTAGCCCTACAACATGTTTATTTTTTCAAAGACATATGTGATATAGTGTGATATTCATTACTTGTTTTCCAAGAATAAAGAAGACACAGAAGGTTAAATGAATGGTCCAGAAAAAGTTCTGATTGCACACACGGACTGGAGGCCAAATTAATGTGTAACTAATTATAAGTCATAAAGCAGGAGTTGAACAGCAAGGTGATGATTGTCTAAACCAGAGGTACACAACAAAAATTTGTCAAAGTCCATTTTATCTCAAATTCCTTGCTTGGATGAGTAACTAAAATGAACGGTGACATCACTTACACTTTAAAGCTTAGCCAATAGTAAATACTTCATGACTACAATGAAGAGTTTTTATTTTGTTTTGTTACGGTGTTTCATGCTATCACTTGTGACTAACACTATGGTTACTGATCAGATATGATACATCTGTTTTAAATTTCCCTGTAAACACATCATTTTTTGTCCATTCGTCTTTAAATTTTATGCATTCACTATCAGCTTATTTTTAAACAAGCCATGTTGACAGATTGCTAATCAGAACAGAGAGGTTAAATAATCTAAATCTAAATCCAAAACTCCCTCCTTTACGGATACATGTACTGTGTCTAGGCATGAAGCTTGCCTCTGGTCCAATGAGTTTCATTCAGCTATACAGGGACATCTAAAAAAAAAAATAGAATATCGTGGAAAAGTACATTTTTTTCCGTAATTGAATTCAAAGAGTGGAACGTTCATATATTCTAGATTCATTACACATAAAGTGAAATTTCAAGACTTTTTTGTTTTAATCTTGATGATTATGGCTTATAGCTCATGGAAATCAAAAATCCAGTATCTCATAATATTAGAATAAAAAACATTATAATACAGAAATGTCAACCTTCTGAAAATTATGTTAATTTACGCACTCGATGCTCGGTCGGGTCTTTAATGCTTTTGCACAAATTACTGCATCAATGTGGCGTGGCATGGAGACAATCAGCCTGTGGCACTGCTGAGGTGTTCTGGAAGCCCAGGTTCCTTTGATATCGGCCTTCAGCTTGTCTGTATTGTAGGGTCTGGTGTCTCTCATAAATTCTCTATGGGGTTCAGGTCAGGCAATAGCAGTTAAATGGTAAATGGCGCACTTATATAGCGCTTAACACTGTGTCTCATTCACCCATACACCAATGGTGGCAGAGCTGCCATGCAAGATGCTAGCTTGCCATCGGGGGCAACTTAGGGTTCAGTGTCTTGCCCAAGGACACTTCAGCATGTGGAGGCATGTGGGCCGGGAATCGAACCGCCAACCCTACAATTAGTGGATTAGTGGAGAACCCGTTCTACCGACTGAGCCATACCCACCATAGTTCAGTTATACCATGGTCAGCAAACCAGTTACTAGAAGTTTTGGCACTGCTGTCAGGTGGAAAATGAAATCAGCATCTCTGTTAAGCTTGTCAGTAGATGGAAGCATGAAGTGCTATAAAATCTCCTAGTAGACAGTGCATTGACTCTCGACTTCAGAAATAAACTTCACAGTGGACCAACACCAGCAGATGATATGGCACCTCAAATCATCACTGACTGTGGAAACTTCACGCTGGACTTCAAGCAACTTGGATTCGCTGCCTCTCCACTTCCTCCAGACTCTGGAACCTTGATTTCCAAATGAAATGCAATATTTACTTTCATCATCCCCATGTTTGTGGTTGTGTGTACTGAACCAGACTGAGAGATTAAAGGCTCGGGAAACATTTGCAGGTCTTTTTAGTTAATTATCTGATTAGACCTCTTCTTAAGTCGACATTTCTGTATTATTATTCTTCATTCTAATTTTTTGAGATACTGGATTTTTGATTGCCTTGAGCTGTAAGCCATAATCATCAATATGAAAACAAACAAAAAAAAACGGCTTAAAATAATTCACGTTATGTCTTATTGGATCTGGAATATATGAAATTTCCACTTTTTGAATTACGTTACAGAATAAATAACTTTTCCATGATTTTCTAATGTTTGGAGATGCCCCATGTATAATCTACAACAGCGGTTCAGCTACAGAAGCTGAGATGGTTTGTGTTTAGAAAATTACATTGCTGAACTACAGCTATTTGTTATGTTTATTGGCTCTAATATCTGGTACAATGTTTTTTCTTGTACTTTGTCCACTGAAATGTTTTTGTTCTGTATGGTGTCTGTGCAGTCTGGAGTATTAGAAATGTAGATGGCACATGCACCTTTATTGTGTACATCCTGCCCTATTCTGTTGTCATGTGGGTAGCTGGACTATGCCAAAGTATCCCACATTTCCCATCAGGTTTGAATTCATCACTGCCTGTTGTTATTCCGCAGTGCTATATCCATCATTGGGTCAATAAGGAGTAATGACCAACCAATGCAAACTGGTTCAGGTCTGTGTTTGAGAAGAAACATAGCAGGTCACCATGAAACACATCTGGGCATGAGCTTTAACAGGATGGGTGGCTGCCTGGGTAAGAAATGACATAAATGTCAATCATCTCATGTGAATTTGAGGAGATGAAGGACGATTTGCACGTGGAAGGGACTGCAGCAGAGACGGGAAGCTATCAATCAGGACCAAGAGGAAACATACATGCATGTGTATGTGTGCATGTGGGTGGATGCATGTGAGGGAGAGAGAGAGAGAGAGAGAGAGAGAGAGAGAGAGAGAGAGAGAGAAACAGAAACAGAGCGAGAATGGAGACACTGAGGTTGCCAAGACAGACTATTAACGCTCACATGGTACTCTCAGTTCTGCCTCATTTAGGGTGCAGACTAGGACTTGTACTTAAAAAATGTAGCCACAAAACCATCCAAAATGTATTTAAGCAGCATAATATATCACTGTCTACTTGTGGCACTTTCCTAGTGAAAATATGTTCATGCTTTGTGAGTTGTGAATGTGACATCATCCAAGATTGAGCTTCACCAAACATCATCTCAAAAGTCCAAAGGTCATCTTTACCTTTGTTGCAGTCATCAAAACCTTCATTAGATCAATGTCCACTATGATAACTGATGGGCTCAGCAGTCCTCGTTCCAATGTTGAAGTGTTTTATTGCAATCAGTGGCCATGTCTGCTTGCACTGAGAAAATGTGGCAGAAATTATTATATAAAGGGTTAGGGGGTCTGGATTGAAGTGTTCCTGTAAGAATTCCAGTGGTGTAAGCAATTTATTTCTTAACAGATAGTTTATATTGTTTAAGGCACTCCGTATATCTGTCAGAGATGACACAAAATATGGCTTTAATACAACATCACACACAAAAGGGGGCATGAAAGAATAATTTTTAGCCGTCTTTTCCTGAAAAAATCTAGGGAAAGAGCTGCTTTTTATTATCTCTTAAAGGTAAAACAGCAGATGAGGTTCCTAACAGGACCCATTATTACCTGGCCAGCTGTTTTTATGGTGTGTGTGTGTGTACATTGTACAGAGCGCACAACACTCCCACAAACACTCAAGCAATTCTAGCTGCTTCCGCAGTCATTTTCTGGTGTAATTTGAAATAATTTAAATTCATTATATTCGGTGATATTTTCTAACAAACTAAAGCTGGCTGTACACTGTTTGATGTTCAGGTCCAGAAATCACACATCGGAAAATAATTATTTGATCTTAGAACACGTGTGACATGCCTTTTACTACAACACATACTCTAAAAGCCGCCAATAGGAGGACAGTATAGGAGGACAGTATAGCAGGACAGTATAGGAGGACAGTATAGGAGGACAGTATAGGAGGGCGTTGAACTCAATGGACAGCTACAAGTGTGGTAGTGGGAATGGCCCACCATGCTAACATGCTAACAGAAAAAAATTCCATCTTATTACCTCGTCCACTTTGGAGAATGTTTCCATTAATGTACAATCCCAGCTGACTCTGAATGTAGATGTAAGCAGAACATATTAGATTTTGTTGTGCATGATTGTATAACTGACTTAAGTTGGTTCCATATCCCAAAATATAACAGAATTTGTCATTTAAACCACAATTACAGTGACCAGACTAAATCAGTTACAGAAGATGTATGCTGTAAATGTATTCCACTAGTCATACCTCATGCTCCACCATGCTAATGAATGTGACTGCTGAAAAGGTTAGTAATGAGGAGGGTATGCTCTTTTTCCCAAATTCCATTTATTAATGTGTCATCTACATGTAATCATCAACAAGTAGCTCCACCCACTCTTGATCTGTTTGAAGAAAAACAAAAAAAAATAAAATGTACATGGCAGAAGGAACAAGGTTGATATGGTTAGATTTCATTCAAACTCATACAAATTATCTCCTATAAAAATACAAATGCTAGCCCTACCCATAACCTTAGTATTTGTAATTTTTCGTACAATTCATATTAGTTTATATTGTTGTATTCAAACCTCATACCATTAGGTATCATACCATACAATTCTTGTGTGACTATCATGCTCAATTAAATGTTTTAAGACTGTGAGTGCGATTGTCTATGAAGATCCCAATGAATTTAAAATTCTAGCAAAAAAAAAAAAACAAAACAAAACAAACAAACTTTATACAAGTGACATAATCATTTGACCATGTGACATGTAGCAGGGATTTGCATTGGTCATTGCAAATACCATTGTAGTGCCTATAAGACTACAACGTGAACTCAGCAACCAAACAGCTTAATCATTAAAAAGAAGATTGCTTCTAAATACTAGAAGAAGAACCTAAATCAAAGGTCTGTATCATTTTGGTTGAGCAAATCCAGTCCCAGAGGGTAAACAGTGAAAGTCTTACTGAGTCAGCTACTGTTGCGCTCTATTCTGTGTCATTGGGCTCCAAGATAAAAGCAAAATGGCTGACAGGTTTTTTTTTTTCTTCTTTTGTAAAATTCTCAGGTTCCTGCATAAAGGAGCCTGGGGGTGGCAGGAGTTGAGGTGCAGAGTAAACATTCAGTAATTAGGAGCCCAGAATATCTCCTTTTAGCTCCACTTCATAAGAGGCAAAAAAATGACTCATTCTTCTGTCTTTTGTGGAACAGAGGTTAGGTAGGCCTGATTTTCATTGTAGTTGCAGCAGCAGTAATGTTAATTAATGGAGAGTGCTGAGCCCCATTCAACCACTAGCAATACAGATTAAGAATAACTGCCCCGAAGAGCCCAACCACCTCCCAGACACAGAATTACATCCTTATCTTTCTTCTCACATTGCTAATGATTTGCCAAAGGAACATATCATATCACCCTAAAACAATGAGTTGCATGATGCTGTTTGTAACGTTAGTTTCATATAAAGGCTCTTTTCATATTGACAGCTCTTAAAGGAATTTATGGTGTGCATGACAGGAGCATGAATGTGTAAATACTGTACATGGAGGACATACACTGATGGATAACCTACAGTAACTTCCTTCTGATGGATGGATAGATAGATAGATAGATAGATAGATAGATAGATAGATAGATAGATAGATAGATAGATAGATAGA
>JAFFST010045638.1:4546-15107 GCA_022414735.1 Noturus placidus | reverse complement strand
GGAGATGGAGTCCACGGGCACACTGAGGATGGTCACTACTGGAGTTCGGCCACCAGAGGCCGCCAGATCCAGCCATGGTACGGCTGGCCAACAGGAGGAATCGTGACAGTATGATATAACCATAGTTGACTTTTGCTAAAGATATAACTAACACTAAAATATTTTCACTGTATGGAGTATGACCTGGAGTTTTTTTCAGTGTGTGTTTGTGTGTTTTAAAGACAGAGCCACGTCAAACCAGAGGTTATCCCATACATATAGAACTTTTCCACAGAACAGTAGGATTCGCACCACATTACACTACCTGTGAATGTCGCACACATTCTGTGGAGGCTGTGAAGTATTAAAATGATACATTTTATTTGTAAAAGGTTTTTTATTTATTGTGAGTGGGGGGTTCGAATACCGTCTCCACCCTGTGTGCGCAAAGCTTGAGTGCTCTCCCCGTGTTTCAGGTAGTACGGGCTCCTCCAGTCTAAAGACTGTAGGCTGTTTTGCATTTCCAGATTGTCCATAGTGAGTGGGTGTGTGAAGACGGGGGCACAAGACGGAGGACACACTCATTCACACACCCATTCACACACTATTGACAAGTTGGAAATGCCAATCAGCCTATAGCGCATTTCTTTGGACTGGAGGAGGAAACCGGACCCACCGTACCCCCATGATGAACCAGATGTAAATATTTCATCACATGCAGGATTAAGGAGATAGAACTAGATTTTAATTGAAGCAGTTATATGGTGGTGGTAGCAGCTCAGTGGTTAAGACATTGGATTTCTGATCAGAAGATTGTGAGTTCAAATCCCAGAGCACCATCAAGCTGCTTGGTCCTTGAGCAAGGCCCTCAACTGCTCAGTTGTATAAATGAGATAAATGTAGGTCGCTCTGGATAAGGGCATTTTCCAAATGCTGTAAATGTATTATGTAGAGTTTGCTAGAACCATATTGTTGATCTCATAGAATCTACATTTTGCCAAAAGTCTAGATTTTATATATGTCATGCAATCTCTGAAATCCTCACTGCGAACAGCCAATCCAAATCATTAGCTAGCATTAGTTACTTTCATTAGGCTTGCCTTACTTTGGCCGGGCTAGTCACTGAAGAAGCTAACTCGTTGGGAGATCTCCACTCTGGTGATCCCGACGACAGCACAGCCATCTCTTGGGAGTTCAATATAGCAAAATTTGATTTATTATGCCAATCAGAGCGACAATAACCAATCTTGGACGTCGGTGAGCTTGTGTATGCAGAAGATAGTGCTTTTCTCCAAGTGTTCAGATATTCGAAAATCAGAAGTCGGAAAAGATGCGGGGGCTGTACATGTTACTTGCTAGCCTTCACCCTCCCTGGTTGGTAACTGTGTGATAGCAGAGAGCTGGCTTGTGGGTGGAAATTGGCAAATGATCAAATTGGGGAAAACAATGGAGTAAAAAAAAAACAAAACAATTAATTTTGACTGCAGAGTGCAGTGTATCCTGCTGTGGTGAAAATGAAAATGTGATTGAATGAAAAGGTGTTGTTTTTCACTGCTTTTCTCAGAACAACCCCAAAAAGTGGCCCGTGGTTATTGAGAAGGCAAGATGGTATTGGCTGTCAGCGCTATGAATGTAACGTAATCCTGCTACAAAGGACACAATCCTTTAGTTACTTGGATTTATACTTGGATATTTTATACTTTATATTTATACTTCTAAATCGGGGCGCACGGTGGCTTAGTGGTTAGCACGTTCGCCTCACACCTCCAGGGTTCGAGTCCCGTCAGAGCCATGTGTGTGCGGAGTTTGCATGTTCTCCCCTTGTGTCGGGGGTTTCCTCCGGGTACTCCGGTTTCCTCCCCCAGTCCAAAGACATGCATGGTAGGTTGATTGGCGTGTCTAAAGTGTCCGTAGTGTATGACTGTGTGTGTGAGAGTATATGTGATTGTGCCCTGCGATGGACTGGCACGCTGTCCAGGGTGTACCCCGCCTTGTGCCCGATGCTCCCTGGGATAGGCTCCAGGTTCCTAAAACCTAAACTCACACACAATTATGTTAGCTGGTTTATAAATTATTAGCACCTTCATTACTTGTCACGAGTAAGGAGTTTTTCACAATTCAACCTGAAAATCATGCTCTCGAGATTTGAAATGAAAAAAAAAAAGGGTTTAGCTCTTTAAAAATACCTGCTGAGTTACGCAATAGACACAGCACTTTTCTGTAATATTTTACAAATAGACCACAAGTTACAAATGTAACTTTATCTGATAAATGATTTGCATATAAATGTCAGTTGCGCATAAAGTTAAGTTCAATATGGTGTCGTTTGTTTTCTCCATATACTAACAGTTCCCAATAAGAACAATAATTATTGGTATTTCCAGCCCTAATTTATCGGACTGTGTTATTTCATATACGCTCCGGAAGGCACATCAAATTTTAAATGATCCAGACCGCCCACTTTATCAATATTTCAACTCCCTTCCTTCTGGCCACAGGTATAGACTACCCATGTGTAGAAAGGCCAGCTGTGGTAGGAGCTTTGATCCTATGGCTATACGAGCGTTAAACACATAGGTCATCAGCCATTGTGATGTCATCTTATGCTCTGGTATTTGTTGTATGATCCTGATGTTTTCTTTCTGTCCCCTCCTCACCTCTCTGTCTGTGATTGTTTTTGATGGTTAATATGTATGATATTGTTGTGTTTATGTTTTTCTACACACCCACGGTGGAAACAAATTTCCTCTTTGAGAACAAATAAAATTATCCGTCTGTCTATCGATCTATCGATCGTTTTGGATTGATATGCAAATGAAAACATCAGTCGTTGAATATTGTCAGTGTGTGGGAATGATGGTAAGAACCTAAGGCGTAACATTGTAATAAGTTACAATTTAATTGTTGGTAATAAGAAGAATATGCTAATGAGGAAAATCAGAATAATCACGAAGGACTGCAGTGTGATTAAAGTGAGCCTAGAGAAAAAAACAGATGAAAATAAGGCTTGCTGTGTCGACAAATGTAAATATTCAACGGTTAATAGTGTGTAAATATTGGTGTTATTCTAGACACAGAAGGCTTCAGAGTAGAACAGTGAAAAGTGGGGAGGAGACATGGAGAAATGAGAAATTGGAACAGCATTGTGTGTGTGTGTGTGTGTGTGTGTGTGTGTGTGTGCCTTTCAGTATGTAAATATATCACTAGTGCTGTCATGATCCATTAACAAGTCACACCACCTATTGACTGTGCTTTGCTCAATACTGTATCAACCAAAATTCCAGCAGAGCCACGTGCATGTTTTCAGGGCCACAATTATGCATATCTTGTGTGTGTGTTTGTACTTTTGTTCTGCCTCTCAGGCTATGGACACCTGAGCGTCCAAGGTCATACACAGGGCTTCTCTCTTTGTGCCAGCAGCAGTCAGCATGGTGCCTGGCTCCATCTATCTCTGTCTCTGTAGTCACTGGAAAAAAAAACACTCTCCTCCTATCAGCTGCCTCATCTACAGGAGGCAGGGCCAGATAGATGACCAATCGGACAATCGTTCAAGTGTGTACAATTAGTCATGTCTTGGCTGCTCCTCAAGCTGTTTAATTAGCCTTGTTAAGCCTGGGGGTAGGGCAGCCTGAGGGATCCATTTCTATCATTTCTTCCTCGATCTCACCGTCAGGTCGACCGATTGTCCGTTCTGCACGTTGTTATTTGTGGTTTGAGCTGATGCATTGATCTCTGCGTAGAACACATCAGATCGTGATAAGTGACAATCAGAAGGGAAGGTTCAGTTTGTGTCGTAGGCCAAGCGAACAGCGTTATCTCGTGTGGAAAACAAAATACAGTCGTTGTCATGCAATATTCGTAGATTTAAAAATGTCACCGTGCTCCAGCAGATGCCTGCAGGCCTTTGAAACAAAATACTTGGAGGTGAAAATGCTCAGTGTCTCAATTAGGGTTACGGAGAAATACCAAAACACATAATGAGGTCAGGGGTGAGTCAATATAGTCAAAATATCACATCACAAAGTTCATATTAATCCTGGGTACAGGTTCACTGTACCTACCAAAAGTGGTCAAAAGAAGGACAACCGGTGAACCAGCGACCACCTACATCACCACAAGGTGTTTGGAAGGGTTTCAAGAAAAAAGCCTCTACTCTCATTCAAAAACAAACTCGAACTTCAAATGGGATCGGGGTCTACGTCGGATATGGTTAGGTTAAATATGGCGGCTTTAGCTCAGGTGGTAGAGTGGGTTGTCCACTAATCGTACGGTTGGCGGTTTGATTCCTGGCCCACATGATCCCACATGCCGACGCATCCTTCGGCAAGACCCTGAACCCCAAGTTGCTCCTGATGGCAAGTTCACGCCTTGAATGGCAGCTCTGCTACCATTGGTGTGTGAGTGTGTGTGTGAATGGATGAATAAGACACAGTGTAAAGCGCTTTGAATAAAAGCGCTATATAAGTGCGCCATTTACCTTTAATGTTTTGGGGCGATTTTTCTGTCAGAGGACATGGACATTTTGTTAGGATGCATGGCATCATGGAAGCCAATATCAACAGATATTAAATGAAAACCTGACTGCCTCTGCCAGAAAGCTTAAAATGGGCCGTGGTTGGATCTTCCAGTAGGACAAGGATCCAAAACATACATCAAAATTAACACAGAAAAGGTTTACTGACCACAAAAATCAATGTCCTGCCATGACCATCCCAGTCCCCTTACTTAAAACCGATAGAAACCATGTGGGGTGAACTGAAGAGGAGAGTCCACCATCGTGGACCTCAAAATTTGAAGGATCTGGAGAGATTCTGTATGGAGGAATGGTCTCAGATCCCTTGCCATGTATTCTCCAACCTCATCAGGCATTATAGGAGAAGACTCAGAGTTGTTATCTTGGCAAAGTGCCGGTGTTGTTGCAGGTTTTCATTCCAACCAAGCAGGAGTAACCAATGGCCATAACCACTGTGCCACCAGTATTCTTGCTAATATTGGGAAATGTTTGCCAGGTAGCTGTTTAGCTGGACAACATTAGTAACAAAGCAACCAGCCATCCATTTACAAAAGAACTGACCTGGGCTACCTGGCTCAACACTAAAGAATCACCAAAAGTCAGCTCCAGAATATTTAGCACCCTTGTTAAAGATGGGTAAAATCATGATGATACGATTCTCGTTTATTTTTGTCAGCCTCCTGTTTTGTTAGTTTTGTCTTCGTCTTTTTTTATCACTCCTTTCTATTTATCACACTAAAATTGGCCACCGCTCACACTTGTTTATACTGTTTGGGTCAGCGAGGGCTTGAAGTGACAGCACTGTTCTCATACTGTCACTTCTCTAGTGTCTCATGGCAACCGTACCAGCCCCTCATGCTGGTGTGGCCAACTGTCACTGTTTCCTTCTCTCGCAAAAAAAAAAAAAAGCTTCAAGGCCTTCAGCACTGCAGTGTGTCTGACTGTTTGAGGATGCGCCTCACGATAGAAATGGACACTCCGCTGAGTTTGATAGATCTCGCTGAGTCACTTGTGGCATTTTCTGTTTAATTAAGAAGCCAGAATAAGCCAGATGTCATCTTGATTCATAGGGAATGAAGAGGCTAGACACATTTCACAGCCTACCATACTTGCAGGTCAAAACTGTTTAGTATAGTATAACATAAGGTTTATGCTTATACTATTAGTACAAGCCTCTTACCTTTACGCTACTGTCCTGTATGCATGCCCGTGTATGCTTGTATTTTGCAAACACTGCACATCTCACGACGTGACACAGGCTGGTCTTGCATAAACAAACAAGCTCTCAAGCTCTACCATTTGCTTTCTTTCCAATGGTTCACTTAACCAGTAACATGGAGCTATTAGGTTATGAATTTAGGCAGGGAATAATTTGCTATTATATACTTGCGATATGAGTATGGTGTGATAAAGAACCAAAAAAACAACAACATAATAAACCATAATACAATGGATGTGCAGGTATTTTCGCCCATTTTCAGGGGCAATTAGGTCACATTTGACATGATAAATCTTGCATGTTATGTACAAAACTGGGACGAGACTTTTAAAGCAATGTAAGCACCATGGAAGTGTGCATCTTTCCCTCACACATATGCATTTGAGGGAGGATAACACAAAAAAAGTGGGAAGATACATAAGTACACGCAGGTAATTTTAATCATCGGAATGCTCAGTAAATCACCACAAGTGCGTGCGTAAACCGAGTCTGAATACGAGGAACTTTCCCTGTGTAAATATTTACACGACATTTGGAATTAAGTCGCCAACTGTACCGATGCTGCACGTCAAAGCTTTCATTTAACAGCATTTAGTTTTCTTTCACTAGCACCACACTCACCCGAAATAAAAAATATGATGTAATCCCCTAAAAGACAAAGCCATGCTACTTAAGGTAGTATTAATGTCAACATTTGGGTTTTGTGACAAGAGCTGTAAGAAAAGAACATAATATAAACGTGACCTGTATTTTATTCTTAGTAGAATTTTTACAGATTAAATTGCACAGCTTATGAGGAATACAGTGCAGGCGGTGTTAATTCCACCCCATGCAGCGTGCACATCTGCTGAGTCGTATGCCAAGCCCCAAACGTGCCTCTCAAAATGCATGCAAATGAGAGCGCTGGTGAGGGCTGACATTGACCCCATGGTTTATGTATTTTTTTTATATAAAGCTTAGCTCTCCTGGCTTTTGGCTTGATGATATCAGGCTCTTATTTATGGCTCCTGGTCTAACGCAAGATGATGTATTGAGTGAAACTAGCTGATTATATAGAGTGGAAAAAACACAAACTTGCTTTTTTTTCCTCCCTTTTTTCTCTCAGTTCGATTGCCATGGCTAAGGTGGTTGTGAAGAAGCTACATTGGCGCTCCAAGGTGCAGGAGAGCTTCGTTCCTCTGTTGGGCAGCTCAGGAGAACTGGGTGTGGCCATCGGCGGCGGCGCAGACTATGGCGAGTTCCCGTTTGTCACAGCTGCGCCGGGAGGCGGTATCACAGTTGGCGAAATAATTTTAGAGATCGGAGGGACACCTGTACTGGGGATGACATTAGGTGACGTACGTGGAGTGCTCAACTCCTGCCCTCATCCTATTCGCATCAAGACTGTTACACCAGGTAATGCACAAATTTACGCCAAATTTCCTCTCATCGTTACCACGGAATAACCATTTGAACTTCTTAAATGCTCTAAACAATTGATACAATGATCACAGGCTGACCTAAAATGCTTATTATGTGGTAATTAATACAAACAAACGTGACTGTTATTGTTTACTCGCGAAGCACGTCAGTTGAATTTGATGACATTTTTTGGCATAACGTTTTGTTTGATTGACTAGAAGTCCATCTTTATGTGTAGCTAGGAGCGTGAGCTGACCATGATCAGCAGGATTATGTCTTCATCTCACACCACAGTTCATCCTTCTATTCATCCTTTCATAGCCACTGCTGCAACGGTTATGTTTGCACAGAACAATATTTTACACCTGACTGTGACTCCCCGCTGCCTTCTCAGCTTAGATTGATTACCCGCTCTTCCTCAGTGGTCCTCTTTATCTCTTTCTCCCTCTGAATAAATCTATCACCATCTCTCACCTCTCTAGCCCTTGGTCCAGGGTTTGCGGTTAGCTTGAGACATATCACAAACTCTTGTATTGCTTATAAGGCGATAACTAATAATCGAACCTTCCAGGCAATGCATACAGTATTTTGGAAATGAATAACTGACTGAGGAGTAAGCCTCTATAATGAGAGAGAGAGAGAGAGAGAGAGAGAGAGAGTTCAGCAATATTGTCAGAAACATTTACATTTCCCAGGCGACCAGAATATGCTTATTGGAATGAAAACATGGGTCTTTCAGTATTTCATTTTTCAGTTGGACTCATATTTCGGTAATCTCAGCAGCTGAAGCACATGCGGTGCATACATGCTCTGCACGATGTAAAACCCTAATAATAAACATGGTGGGAAAAGACCACTTGATTCAGCCATATGGTGACAGGAAGCAGACATGCACAACATGTTTATACTGAGCTTGCAATATGTTAGCTAAATTAAATCAAATAAGCAATGTTATAGCATGTGTATAGTCTTTATGTCCAAGACTCTCATTGTATCAGGTTATCATCGAAACCTAACCTGCTAGAGGGAACCTATTTATTTATTTATTTATTTATTTATTTATTTATTTATGCTAAATTTGGTTTGTCTATTTTTGTGTGTGGATCAATATGTATTGTCTCTGCTGAAATATATCTAACAGGCTTGTTTTTGGGAGTTTTTCTTTTTTTTTTGTCACAGTAACGTATGACCAAAAACGTTTTATGTATGTTGTCGAGGTGGACAAGGTGGACAGACAGCATATTTCAGAATTTGTGTGGATGTGGATGTGGGATGTTTGTGTCTGAGTGATGTCAGTACTGATGTTCTCTCATGACTTTGAAATATGTTTTATTAGCAGAGCTTATGCTATCTCAGTGAGGGGCGGGGTCGTCTCATGCCGGGTGCTATCTGTCTTTCCGACAGAGGGGAGAGGAATGCAGGTTATCGATAACAACCAAGTGGCTTGTCACGAAAGCCCATAAAGCACTGCAGTCCAAACGAGTAGATCTGAGAAACTGAGCAGGGTGGCCGAGTAGACTGCGTCTTTATTCCATTTATAGAAATGGTACCATAAATGGTTTCCTAGCTTATAAAACACTGGACATACAGCTGCATGTCAATTTTTTCCTGTAATTTAATTTTAAAAAGTGGAACTTTCATATATTCTAGATTCATTACACATTAAGTGAAATATTTCAAGCTTTTTTTTTTTTTTTTCGTTTTAATCTTGAGGATTAAGGTTTATGGAAGTCAAAAATCCAGTATCTCAGAATATTAGAATAACGAATTTATAATACAGAAATGTTGACATTCTGAAAAGTATGTTAATTTATGCACAGGATCCTTGGTCAGGGCTTTAATCCTTTTTCACGAATTACTGCATCAATGCGGCGTGGGGCTGAGGTGATCAGCCTGTGGCACTGATGAGGTGTTCTGGAAGCCCAGGTTGCTTTGATTGCAGCCTTCAGCTGGTCTGTATTGTTGGGTCTGGTGTCTCATGGATTCTCTATGGGGTTCGGGTCAGGCGACCTGGCTGGTCAATCAAGTACAGTAACACTACAGTCAGTAAACCAGTTACTAGTAGTTTTGGCACTGTGGGCAGGTGCCAAGTCCTGCTGGAAAAGGAAATCAGCATCTCCATAAAGCTCATCAGCAGATAGACGCATGAAGTTCTCTAAAATCTCCTGCTAGACGCTGCATCGACTCTCGACTTGAGAAAACACTGTGGACCAGCACAAGAAGATGACATGGCACCTCGAATCATCACTGACTGTAGAGACTTCACACTGGACTTCAAGTAACTTGGATTCTGTTCCTCTCCTCTCTTCCTCCAGACTCTGAGACCTTGATTTCCAAATGAAATGCAACATTTACTTTCATCTTCCCCATGATTGTGGTTGTGTACTGAACCAGCCTGAGAGATTAAAGGCTCAGGAAACCTTTACAGGTGTTTTGAGTTAATTAGCTGATTAGACCTCTTCTCAGGTCGACATTTCTCTATTATAAAGTCTTTATTCGAATATTTCGAGATACTGGATTTGTCATTCCCATGAACTGTAAGCAGTAATCATTGAGATTAAAACAAACAAAAAAAAAGGCTTGAAATATTTCAATCTGTGTAATGAATGTAGAATATATGAAAGTTCCACATTTTGAATTATATTACGGGAATGAATGAACTTTTCCATGATATTCAAATTTTTTGAGATGCACCGGTACATATTAGTTCTCACACTGGCTAGATAATTATTATTTCTGACATGTCTGTCATATGTTTCTCTCTATTCAGTAAGCAGTAATCTCTATCTGCCATCTGTAGCCTATATCTTCAGTAACCATTTTATCTTGGTCCGGGTTGCCATGGATCCAGAGCCTGGATGGATGTCAGCCCATCTTAGTCCACCATCCATCCGTCCATTCATCCGATTTCCGTACCGCTTATCCTACACAGGGTCGCGGGAGAGCCTGGCGACTTCATTTCTGTAACATAACAATAAGTTTCACGACAACTAGTTTTTCAGTCTCCCAACATCTTCGTTCACTTTTTGCTTGTTTCCGTAAAAAAAACAGTAAGGAAACAACCACTAACGTCCCATGATAGACACCTCTAGTGTTTATTTTCACGAGACATCTCTCCAGGTGAAAGATTGTGTAGTGTGTGAGCTTCGTCTGTGATCACACGCTGCATATCGCAAGTGTTAAAAGTTGTATAGTACAGTGCCTTGCGAAAGTATTCGGCCCCCTTGAACTGTTCAGCCTTTTGCCACGTTTCAGACTTAAGATATAAGTCTGATATAGAAAGATATAAAACTGTAATTTTTTGTGAAGAATCAACAACAGGTGGGATAAATCCATTTATTGGATATTTCAAACTTTTTCAACAAATAAAAAACTGAAAAATTGGGCGAGCAAAATTATTTAGCCCCCTTAAGTTAATACTTTGTAGCCCCACCTTTTGCTGCGATTAC